>JAYMTE010000935.1:0-15114 GCA_036897545.1 Pelargonium fulgidum
ATTATATTTAACGGAGTTAGTAACTGATTGGATTTTTGGAAAGTTTAAGGTAGTTATGTGAAGGTTATTATAGTTCAGAGTAGTTATGTGCCAAATGTGGATACTTTAAGGTAGTAATATGCAATTTCCCCTTTATTTTATGATAGATGCATGTCCTATTTATTTGTCCCGAATTGAGTCCAACAATGAAATGAATTTTTTTTTTTTGAGACTCTCTTGCTGATATGATAACCATAAAATTGTAGATGTGACAAATAAAGACTCAAATTGAGTCTCTACTATATATGTGGATGCTCTTAGAGTTGACAAATCGGAGTTTTGGGTTGTTGGGCCTGAACTCAAAAGTACTTTCGAGTTTGGTTGGATTTTAGTTTTTAGGCACAAAATGTGTTGAAGTAATGAATTACGCGTGTTTACCCTAAAGTCAGTCTTGTTGGGTTCGGGCAGTAATTGGATCCGAGGTCGGATACCCGTAGGTCCGGGTCCAAACTGCCAGCAAAACAAACCAGTAATAAACATGAATAAATAAATGAAGATCAGTATTACCATAGTAATGCCTCTTCTGAATGAGCTCAACACCAAACATTATAACAAAAAGAGTATGTATGTTCACTGCTAAAGAAAACTATGGCCAATTTTGTGTGATGGCAGAAACTCAAAAACAGGTTAATTAGCATTCTATAACAACTAGCTCCTATGTCAGATACTGTATTCTAACAAAACAGCACACTCAATATTTGCAAGGATTATAGTTTCAGTGCACAACAAAAAGATAAACAGAAGACACTACCAAATGCTGACTCCTTCCAAGCAAGCTTGTATTCTTCACTTGTTTCCAAGATAGCTCAGCTCATGTTGCAACCTTCTCCAACTGAAACTTAAACACCCGCTTGCCATGTATCCCGGGTTCTAACCAGTATTTTGTCACTAAGTAGAGCCCGTCGTAGATGTACATCTCAGTCGAGGCAGTTCTTGGATGCAATGAGTTTGACAGCTTGGGCTCTCTACGGGTGACCCTCACGAGGTTCTTTGTAGATATGCTGTTCTTTAGAGCAAGATTGCCTCGTTCGAGCTTCTGATCCTCAACTGGTTTCTTTCCGTATGCTATGTTTCCTCCTTGCCCGACATATATCAGCACGTTCGAGCCCTTTATATAGTTTGCATACCCCCCTGATGCGACTATGCTCGTAGCAATTACTTGCCCTTCCTGGGTGATGTAGTCAATTCCAGCCTGAGGCGGGTTATGAACACCAATCAAAGCAAGCTCAATCCTGTAATGAAACCTATCCCCAACCTCTACTCCTGGAATTGGTCCAACTATCTTGACAGGCCTGTTAATCCATTTGTTCATTTTCTTGAGTCTCACTGAAGCTTCAAGGTCAACCCTTCTGTAAACTCCCTCTTGTGACACCTTCTTGAAGATTTCGCGGAACTGTCTCAAAGTCTCCATCACTTTCTCCCTATCACCAAGCAGACGAGGTACTCCTCCAGCACGTGGACCAGTTGAAATGGGACGGGAAGGGTCAGAAATGATTGCATTAGAATTTTTTGATATGCCAGAATCTTCTGTCTCCATTGGACAATCCGAATGTAACTGAAGCTTGTTGCACGTCGAAGACTTTCTCTTTAGTCCACTGCTGTTGTGATCCATGGTCTCCTCACCTCCTCCAACATCCTTTCTGTTGCCTTTTCCAACCACATTGTGGAACCAGTTCTCTGGCATAGGTGTAATGGTTTTTCCTCCTCTTGCACTCTCTCTTTCCGCGATATTGATCCCATCCACTGCTCTCTCTTTCTTGGTCACAGTTCCCATTGCCAAATCCCTTTTGACAACTGATCCAACAGGTTGTGCCAAAATGATTCCAGATTCAATATAATCATTGATCACATCTTCCAAGTCCTCTTCAGTTCCAAATCCAACCCCTTCATTGCATGTTTCCTCTTCTTCCAGATCACCACCACTCATCACCATCATCATCTCCTCCCTACTAAGGCGCGGGAAATTACTCCCACAGAACCGAGGATAGTCCCTGACTGCCTGAATTGCGGGTTGAGTAATGGCTGTCCCAAGCCCATCTCTTCCCAAACCAGCACCACTAGTTCTGGAACCGGAACTGTCCTTCTCAGCTGGCATGCACCAATTCACAATTGCTGTGTAGGTGGAAGAGTTTCCTTTTGGTGGCACCATGGTCAGGCTCGCCGGATAAGACCGCTGTGCTGATACTGCTCTTCTGTTGAACCCTTTCCTTACCAACCTAGAATCAGGTGGATTCATTATATGGTCTCTGTCTCTCTCTGCTTCAACAAAATTCAAAAAAACCAACAAAAATACATAATAAAGCTACAATCTGTACAAAACCCACACACCCACTTACATATATTCACATACTACCAGAAACAAGAAGAAAATAAAACTTGCATTAACACAAACAGGTAGCATTCATACACTAAAAACACAAACTTAGAGCCATATCAATGTCATTCTAGTTGCTACTTGGATGAGCTGATCATGCCAAAATTGACCTGGTGTTAGAAGAAATATGATTACTCTCAAATGGAACTCAAGTTGCAATGAATTGAGCAATGCAATTTCTGAAATCAAAACCCAAAACCCCAAATTCTCAGACCCAACTCAGCAAGAGTACACTTTTCCTTGTTTTGAAAGCACTATACTATCCTGCAGGTGGTGGCTCCATTTTCCAAGTGGTCCACCACACACTTTATCTAATTATAGTAATGTAATAGTATTAATTATGAGTACTATACTACTATTTACCTTAAATAGTTAAAGGATAGTAAATAAAGAAGTTATAGATGCAGCAAGGCAATTAACTCACATTATACCTGTTCTAAGCTTCTTATGGAATCCATACCATAACTTGCCTTTTCCCTAAAACTAAACCATAAATTCATTGGGCATTTGCATCTAAAGCTAGCAATTTGAAAGTGAACTCACCTGCACTCATTCAATCCACACTCTAAAATATGATCTGAAACCCACAATTTGCACTCCTTAAAGGTTGAGATCGGATTAGCCATTTAAAATCCGACTCAAAAAAATTATCTAACCCAAAACCTGAATCTGCAACTTATTTGCAACATTTGTGATTAAAGTTGATTATTATGAGTTCTCTTAGAGTCGATGCATAAAATTTAGGACTTAAATCTAGTGTGATAAAAAGTATACTCAAAGTCTCTTCATTTCAGACTCAATTTAATGTATACTTTTAAGAAAAAATCACGGAATTCATAAAGGTGAAAAGAAGAAAGAATAGATTTTTTGGGTACTGTACTAAACAATTTTACAGTATTCATCAACTTCACAAATCTAAAAATTCAACCTGAGTTCATCACAATTTGGATGCTAAAAGCTTCTCATAAAGATGCGAGTTATAATTCCTAGATAATGACAGTTCACACATGAACTCCCAAAGTGTAAGGACATTAACTAAATGCTAATCCAAGATTTTCTCGAGAAACAAACAGAAAAAACAGGCAAACAAGAAGTGAAGAAGAATCACATATCCAATTTACCAGAAAAAAGGAAACAAAAGAAGCGCAAATGAAATGTTTACCTGTTGAGGAGCTACAGAATCTGGAGTCGGAGCTGGTCATTTTTTTCTCTGCGGAGACGAAGACGAAGAACCAACAGAAAGAAGAAGAGAGAGAGAGAGAGAGGAGAAAACGAAAATGAAAATGGAAATGCAAAGGAAAATCAGAAGTAGTGGGAAGAGGACCTTTCTATATAGAGTAAGGTGCAGAGACGGTTACATGTACAAATTTGGCATGAAGAAGATCCCTCCAAAAATTCAAGAACAATGTGCATGATACAACCTGAATGGGCCGATAAATGGGCCAAAATGGAAGCCCAATCTCAATCAACCGACTTCATTTTTCTGATGCAAAATGATTGCTCTACTTAGCAATGAACATGGCATGATGTGTTTGTTAATGAAATAACATGTGGATTTGCATGGGATAGTAAAAAATTAATATAATATAAAATTATACAAAATATAATAATAAGTAAACTTAGAATTGATTTTATTTCAATTATATGACATGAATTTTAAAAGAAAAAAAAGGAATGTAAATGTATTGATATTATTAATGACTAGTATTATTTTTTTTGAAAGTAAATATTTTACTAAAAACTACCTAATATCACCCAAAATAAGAAGTCTACCCCCAAGTAAGGCACAAAATCTTACCCACTTTGATAAGCATGACAGAGAACTTAAGAACCTAGTAAGAGCATGAGCTATATGATTTACAGATAGTGTACTAAAACTAATCTTTACGCTATCAATTTGAGCTGATAGAGTTATTTTTATTTTTGAAACAACTTATAGAGTTAATATATCAAAAATGATCAAACCAAAAGTATTGAAGTCCTCCGCTCAGAGTCTCAATGACTTTTAACTAATATTATTAATTGAGTAATTATACATAATCAATGACGAGAGAATTGAATAGACATGAAATGATAGGTTATTATTTTATTAAATGTTTTTAACAATAATTATTATTAGAATTTATTACTCTCTCTAATTTATGAAAATTTATTATTTAGAATGTCACATCTAGTTGCAATGAAAAATGAATATGGGCCAAAATAATTTTGGTTTGGCCTCGAGGCTCATTTAGATTACTCCATCCGTTCTAAAAAAAAAATATCTTGTTTGTCTAAATTTTTTGTCTCAAAATGAGTGTCATGTTTATATTTTTAAGTTATTATATTATTTTTTTCCTCATATTACCCTTATCAGTTATGAGCTGCACATGGGCTGTAGGTGAAAAAGTGAGTGTAATATTGAAAACACGTTCAATTATCTTGTAGTTTTTAATTTTTGTAAAAAATAAAAACATGACACTTATTTTGAGATTGAGTGAGAATGATTTTTAACGAGGTCTCAACACGTATGACTACCTCTACTTATTTTTATTGCTCATATATAACTCATAAGCATATGGTGATATTAGATTGTAAGCATTTCTCAATTTACCAACATAGTGACTCAACAAAAAGAGTTGTTTCAATGTTACAAGATAAAACAAACACCCTCTAATTGAATAGTGAAATGACTTTTTGGACCTTGAGATTGGGTTTCAATCTCAGATTCTCAGGCGCATTTTGGCATTCTCCGCCGCTATGGCAGCAACTGTTGCAAATTCGGCGGCCGGAAAATCCGTCCAGCTTCCCTGGACTCATTGTCGGCTATAAGGAGCGTTATCTCTATGGTATTTTCTGGAAAATGTCTTCTTCAATTTTTTCCCACGGTCTCAATTTTGCTTTAGATTAAACTATGGACAAGAAATAAAAATGCTAGTTCCAGGAGTTATATATTGTTCATAATTTTGGATTAAAAAAAATGAGAGGTACAAAAATGTTAAGAAAATACTAATTTAATGATGCAGACAATTTAACTTAATTGTGTTGTCCCTTTTGTTAATTAGAGAACCAACGTCAATCACAGCAATTGCCCAAAATCATACAATTAGAGTGGCTGAAAAAAGCCAATCATGCTACACTGCTACTTGAGTTATTGTCATTTTCTGAATCTTTGTGCTGATGATATGATAGCTAGCTTAGTCGTGCCCAATTTACAGTCCATGTGTCAAGAAGATAGTTATACCTTTGTTTCCAAATAACTCTTTTAGGCCATTTGCGATTCTTTTTACTAGTCAATAATATTGGCAGCTCTCAGATTTGTGGTTGCAATATAGTGTATGTTACTTCAGGAGTGTATGTTCTAGGATAAAAAAGTTACGTCTCTACCTCTATTTGATCCAAAATGTTGACATGTGTCTTAATGCATTTTTGTTTGTAGCATATGGTGCTCACTCATAAGCGAGCAATTCGTTGCACATTCTGAAATGCTCAACGGTTTCTGATATGGCACATACAAATTGTAGATGTAGCCTTTCTATATTCTTTTCTCAAGTGTCGCCATCAACTCAAATTAATATGTCATTTCCAATCTTTCAACAATCTTTACTGAGGGACCTATATGTTTACTGGGTTTTGTCAGTTTAAACCTGCTCACCTGAGATTCGTATTCTTTGATAGTGAATGGAAGAACCGTCTTTTACCGTCATTGACGAAGTGACCATGCCATCTTTAATTGGACAAGTACACACTAGATGTTTACTAATTTTGATCTGAGCACAAAATCAGATCACATAATATTACTGGAATGGGTTAGTGAGTGTTGAGAAAAGAGTTGTATTTGGAGATGGCGCTGAACCTAGGGCTAATTTGCTGTCAAAGAAGAGTAGAAGACCACATAGCAGGCCAAGCATGAGACAAGTGACTCGTCACCTTGACGGCAACGAGTTTCTTACTCAGGTTAAGTCACTTGAATTCAAATATTGCGATGATAATCCTCAGTTATGGGGTGATCAGTTCTTGTATCGTCTCGTCTGCATATATAACTAGAATGTTAACTTGGTGTCTGAGTGTATTTTTCTTGCCAATTTCTTATATTTTAGCATGAATGAATAACATAATAAACAACTACTCGTTTTGGGAACTGTGTTTGTTTCTTGTATAGTCTTGTTAATATTCACCTTCCCTTGACTTTTGTGGTGTTAGTTGTTGAAGAATCAGCACGTCACTTAATCTAAGCCCCCTTCTGGTCTCTGATCACTATCTTCATTAGTTGGCCAAGTAAATTAAAGACTGAATTCTTACTCATTTTGTTACTCTCACTACTAGAAAAATGTCCATTTCTGACGGAATTATTGACGGCGTTGTTTTCCTTACCTGCTACTCCACAAAAATCAAGTCCCTTAGGAGGCAAGTCATATCAACCTAGTATTATATTGAGGCACTGACTTTCATTTGATACTTACATAATGTCTCCACTCTGAGTTCTTATCTTCAAACACTTTTGAGTATTGACTATGGCTCTCAGGTCTAACCTTCAACTCCTCTTTCTCTTCTTTGTGAAACTACTCCTAATCCTAGTTGATTCTCATGATCCGGACACTACTGAATTCATGTTCCAAGGTTTCAAGGATTTGACCTCTGCCAATTTTACTCTTGATGGCGCTTCCTTAATCACGCCAAATGGAGCACTTCAGCTTACAAATAGCTCCCAGAGACTCATAGGTCATGCCTTCTACTCATCCCCATTGCACATGTTCAAGAATGGTTCCTCGTTTAGCACCAGCTTTGTTTTCCAGATTGTTCCTGATTCTCTGGAAAAAGGCGGTGGCCATGGCATCGTCTTTGTTGTAGCTCCCTCGAGCAAGTTTCGTGGAGTCCGTGGAGGGCCTTTTCTTGGTGTGATGGGTCCGAAGAATAGTGGCAACGCTTCCAATCATCTGTTCATGGTTGAGTTCAGCACAGTCCAAACATCTGATAGTTATGGTGTCGTTGGGATTGCTATCAATAGCTTGAGCTTTGTTAAGTCAAAACCGGCTACTCCTGTGAAGCTTGAAAGTGGGAAGCCAATTCAAGCTTGGATTGAATATGATTGCGCTCTCATGGTTGTCAATGTAACTATAGCTAATTCACCGCTTCAGAAGCCGAGACAGCCTCTGATTTCTATGCACCTCAATCTCTCAGATGTCCTTGAGGAGGTCATGTACGTCGGCTTTTCTTCGTCCACAGGAAAGCTCTCGAGCTCCCATTACATTCTAGGATGGAGTTTTCGCATGAATGGAGCTTCGCAGAAACTAGACCTTTCTCAACTTCCTTACCCTCGGCAACCCAGAAAGTCTTCTAGGAAAGTGATGGGACTCGAGATCGGTGCAGGGTCTTCTGTCGCAACAATTCTCTTGGTCGCGACCTTGGCGGGTGGTTTGTTTTACTATCTGCACAAGACTAAACACAGGGATGTTTTAGAAGACTGGGAAGTGAACTTTGCACATAGATTCCGGTACAAGGACTTGTACTCTGCCACCAAAGGCTTCAAAGAAAGTGAGATCCTCGGGTTCGGAGGCTTCGGGTGCGTGTACAAAGGAACCATCCCGAGAACCAAAGAAGCAGTGGCGATCAAGAAGATCTCACACAACTCAAGACAAGGAATCAGAGAGTTCGTGGCGGAGATAGAGAGCCTGGGACGCATGAGGCACAAGAATTTAGTCCATCTCCATGGATGGTGCAAGCACAAAGACGACCTCCTCCTAGTTTACGACTTCATGCCCAACGGAAGCCTCGACAGCCTCATCTTCAGCAGCAACAACAACAACCTCCCTCGCGACGTCCTCAGCTGGAGGCATCGGCTCAAGATCTTGAAAGGCATAGCCTCCGCTCTCGTGTACCTGCACGAGGAATGGGAGCAAGTGGTGATCCACAGAGATGTGAAGTCCAACAATGTGTTGCTGGACACGAACATGGACGCGAGACTAGGAGATTTCGGGCTCTCCAGGCTCTACGACCATGGCAAGAACCCGTCCACGACGCACATAGTGGGCACACTGGGGTACATAGCACCTGAGTTATCGCAAACCGGAAAGGCCACAACAAGCTGTGATGTCTACTCCTATGGTGCATTGTTGCTAGAAGTTGCTTGTGGAAAGAGACCTATTGATGTGAACACAACATCAGGACACATAATATTGTTGGATTGGGTGAGAGAGTGTTGGGTGAAGGATTGTATTTGGAAGGCTGCGGATGCGAGGCTGGGAAATGAGTATGTTTGCGAGGAGATGGAGATGGTGCTGAACTTGGGGATGGTTTGCTGTCAAAGAAGACCAGAGAACAGGCCAAGCATGAGACAAGTGACTCGCTATCTTGACGGGAGTGAGGTTCTTCCCAAGGTTTTGTCAATGGAGTTCGCGTATTTGGATGGTGATCCGAGGTTACAGCTAGATTCTTCGTCTGCTTCGTCTCTTGGTCATGGTGTGATCAGCTCTGGTTCCTTTCAAGGTGGCCGATAAAATAACTTAAGTTTTTATTTCATAGATTTTCGTTAAAGTTTGCAACTTTTCTGGTTAAGTTGGTGTTTGAGTGTTGTTAGTCTTTTAAATTTCTTATCCTCTTAATCTGAAAAATATAATTAGCAACTATATATGTATTAAAATTAATTTTCTCTTTTTTAAGGATTAAAACCAATTGATTGAGATTAGTCTAGATGGTTGGTTCAAATTTTCAAAGAGCTTTTTGACAAATCTCCTTAAAAGTGTGGATGTCCATTTTTCTTTTTATTAAAGATTAAACATAGTATGATGCATGGAAGTGAGTGTATAGATCATCACTCAAAAGAAATACTTTATTTATTTTAAAATAAGTATTATATTTTTCATTATGAGAAAATACAAGAAGAACTCAGTTAATATTGTGTATTTTCAATTGTATTCTCGTATATGGGTGTTACATACGTATTGTCTATCCTCTTACTTCCTTGCTCAAATCTTGTATTTTTCTCTTCTAGGCCTTTCTTAGGATCTAGTTCTTTGTTTCTTTCATTTTGGAATTTGAATAAATTGTACCCCTTACTGATAAAAAAAACTAACTTATTTTCGTACATAACTAACATTTAAAAATAAAAAAAAATTTACCCTACTATTGCTCTCGTTGATGACTTAATATAACTATGAACATATTAATTCTCAAATAGTTTCCGAGTTTGCTCTATTATGCGATGTTAAGATTGAAATTTGTTCATGTTTTTATTTTATGTAGTAAGCTGCTATCGTTATTAGGTCGACCTCTTATTGGTAGATCTAAATACAACGTTGATCAACCTCACTTTTATTCCAACGCTTGCATACTCTACAATATTATTGGATCAACCTACCTTGGTATACCCAGATGAACTATAGAAATGATTAAATGGACCACCCAAATATAGAATACCACTACCTAGGATGACTCAGACCCAAATAGTTGGACAAGCTAAATTTAAAATCCAGCTCAACCTACTCACCAGTCTTTGGGAATGAGTCCAAGTTGCTCAGTTTTGAGAGTTCCTAAAAAATTAATATCCACCACCCAATTCCTCAACACTGTGTTGCAGTTGCAAATATCATCCTGGGCAAATAATCAAATAAACCAGCCAAAAAATATTTGCATGGCGTAGAGGTTAGGGTGTTTGAGAATGACAGGTCCACTTATCAGCCAAAATGATATTCTGTTCAGTAGTGATTGGTGGGCACATCAATATTATATATATATATATATATCTTGTTTTGGTTTCAAAGATTTTGCTCCATCAACTTTGAGATTTGAGGAAGATTACAAGTTTTAACCCAACTGTTGACTTAAAATGACTTACATGACCATAAAAACATAAATAATTGCACAGAAACTGTATACAAGGTTGGTGTTTTCACCTTAAATGTAGTAGTAGTGGTTAGGTGGTTGTTGACAACAATAAAGAAGCCCATTGGTGAGTGATGATGACTAAGACTCTCTATGCTTTAATTGCATACTCTAAGCTTTTCTAATTACGATCATGTATAGTACATCTAGTTGAGTCAAATCGAGTCGAGCTAAGTCAACTTATACACAAATACATACATGTTTCCAGTAATGTAACCTATCTTATCTGAAACCACCCAAAAACAACCTCACAAAATCAACAATGGCTCTTTGGCATCATCAACATCTTCTTCTTCTTCTTCAGCTTCTACTTTTGTTCTTCTTCCTTGTTAGAGTGAGTTCAGTTCAAGATTCTGATAATTTCATCTTCAATGGCTTCAAGTCCACAAAATCTTCTTCTCCTAATGTTACTCTTGGTGGTGCTTGTATCATCACACAAAATGGAGCTCTCAAGCTCACAAACACCACCAACAGCATCACTGGCTACGCTTTCTACTCGTCGCCATTTGGCATCTTCAAGCCTAACACCACCACTTCTGTCTCCTCTTTCAGCACCACTTTTGTCTTCCAGATTGTTCCTTCAGCCGTCAAACATGGCGGCCATGGCTTCGTCTTCCTCATGGCTCCCTCGGAGGAGCTCCGGGGAACTGCCCCAGGCCCTTTTCTTGGAGCCTTGAACCGCAGGAACGACGGGAACGAGTCCAACCACATGGTCCTGGTCGAGTTCAACACAGTAATTAACGCGGATCACCTTGCCATCCATGTCAATAGCTTGCAGATCAAGTCCGAGATGGCTGAGCCGGCTGCTTATCACATCAATAAACCCAATAATCAAACTGTTCCTGTGAAGCTCGAAGGCGAGACACCGATTCAAGCTTGGATAGAATATGATGGAGCCTCCAAGATTGTCAATGTAACCATAGCACCTATTTCTGTCACAAAACCAACACAGCCTCTCATGTCGATGCCTCTAAATTTATCTGCTGTTCTCAAAGATCACAGTTTTGTTGGCTTCGCTTCGGCTACTGGAAACAAGCTTGCAAGCTCTCATTACATCCTCGGATGGAGCTTCGGGACTAATGGTCTTGCCGCGCCGCTTAATCTCTCTCGACTTCCTTCTGTGGATCAACCAAGAAAGCCCTCAAGATCCAAGAAAGTGATGGTTGGGATTGGGATTGGAGCGGGATCTTCTGTTGCTGCAATCATTTTGTTCGCCATTGTAGCGGGTGGATTCTTGTACTACCAGCACAGAGCGAAGCTCAAAGACGTTTTGGAGGATTGGGAAGTGGAGTGTGCTCATAGGTACCCATACAAGGACTTGTACAAAGCCACCAAAGGGTTCAAGGACAGTGAGGTTATTGGTTCGGGAGGTTTTGGCTGCGTTTACAAGGGGATCTTGCCAAAAAACAAAGAAACTGTTGCAATCAAGAAGATTTTGCACAATTCAAGACAAGGGATCAGAGAGTTCGTGGCGGAGATCGCGAGCTTGGGACGGATGAGACACAAGCATTTAGTCCATCTCCATGGATGGTGCAAGCACAAAGACGATCTCCTTCTGGTTTATGATTACATGCCCAATGGAAGCTTGGATAGTCACATTTTTGGGGACCAAAGGCGCAGCGCATTCCTCAATTGGGGGCAGAGATTCAAGATCTTGAAAGGCATTGCATCCGCGCTCTTGTACCTGCACGAGGAATGGGAGCAAGTAGTCGTGCACAGAGACGTTAAGGCCAACAATGTGCTGTTAGATGCAAATATGGACGGGAGACTAGGCGATTTCGGGCTGTCCAGGCTCTATGATCACGGAAAGCACCCGTCCACCACGCACATTGTAGGCACGTTGGGATACATGGCGCCAGAGCTCTCCCAGACCGGGAAGGCTACAACGCTGTGCGATGTGTTCTCCTTTGGTGCACTACTCTTGGAAGTAGCTTGTGGGAGGAGACCTATTGAGCTGGACACGAGCCAACCAGTAGGCGGGCGTAATGTCATACTGTTGGATTGGGTTAGAGAATGGTGGATGAGAGGCTGCATTTGCCAAGCCGCGGATCCAAAGCTCGAAAGCTACTATGTGGAAAAAGAAATGGAGCTAGTTTTGTACCTGGGGCTTGTTTGTTGCCAGAAGAGAGCAGAGTCCAGGCCGAGCATGAGACAGGTTACGCGTTTTCTTGATGGCAGCGAGGCTCTCCCTCGGGTTGCAACGCTTGAATTCGCCTATTCTGATAGCGATACCTTGTCTTCCTCCAACATTTCTTCGATCGGACATGGCGTGCTCAGTTCTGGATCGTTTCACTTTGGTGGAAGATGATTCGCAACGAGCAGAGTCTTGTATGTTGAATATGCCTACATTTTATCAGTATCTGTGTTACAATATGATCAAACTTTATGAATTTTATCAACAATTGTGTGTGAATTTGCTCCGAAAGATCTAAATAGTTACATTGCATAGCGAATTTGGCAACATCTTGTGGTCACAAACCACTGTACGTGTACAATGGGTACAAGATGTTGCCAAGCTTGCTATGGAATGGTACTAATTATTTCTGCTAAAAACCCTAATTTTGTTAACCTTGGATTTGGATTGATGAGGAAGAAGATATATAAATAGAGACATGACATGATGAGCTAGAGAGTGTTGGGCGGTATGAACAATTATCCAAATATTAGTAAACTAATTGTTTTGGTCCTTTTGGATTAAATTTTAAATAATTATCTAGCTGATATGTTTGGGCTTATTTATTCTCTTCTATTACTGTCAGTCTTTTCCCTTTTATTGAATTGATCCATCTTGAATTGATTTTCTTTTATCACCGGAATGTTATGCTCTCAATAAATTACAGTATGCTTATTTTCTTTCTCATCTAACACTATAATTCTTATTAACGGGATATCAAATTTGTTCCATTGGGTCAATGAAGTAGTAAAAACCTAGGAAAACAAAAGATGCTTGCACAACAAGTAGTTGTCAACTCATGACTTCAACTTTAATCATAATTTGTGAAAGCCTAGGAAAACAAAATATGTTTGCACAACAAGTAGTTGTCAATTCATGACTTCAACTTTAATCATAATTTTTCTTAGATATCACATCTCTTTCAAATTAAAGTTTTTATGTTTTTATCTAAAAGTAAGATATAGATATATATATATATATATATATTTTGTAAAACCTCTATAATGACATTTAATCTGAAACAATGTAGTACTAGAGATGTGCCAGACACCACGAATAATTTGATTTGTGTTTTAAATTCTTTTCATAGTCGGCAAAATATACTTCTGTCTTTTTTTTATAAAAATTTTGATCCAAAATTGGTGCTTTTTTTATAGTTATATTCATGGATGACCAACAAGTTAGAATATTTTGTTACTAACACATGCATTAAGAGAAAATGTTCACAACTATATAAGTTTAGACTCACATTTTGAGACGGAATTACATATACAACTATATGTGTTCTTAATAACCTCAACTAATGCAAATTATGGGAATGAGTAAAACCAAGAAACACGTGAGAATTTGAAACCTTTTCCCCAATAATAACAAATGTTGCAATCTAATATTTTCATCGCTTAATTCGGCCGCTTAAAAATCAACACGTGCACCTGAAGGTCATTTTAGCACCTAAGAAAATCATACACCATGAAAAAATGATGAATAAGATTGCCCTGAAAACTCGTCTAAGAAATCTCACACAAGAAATCTGTGTGGGTGCCCCCCTAGACAACATCTTAAGATCACGATCACAGTGAAAAATCAGTGAAAACTAAGTGCGATGTCTCGGCTAAGAGATGCGGCAACGAAATGACCTAACATGCCTCCTTTCAAACTCCACCCTAGGGTATTGCCTATAATTAAGCATTGTAATTTGGTCTGATCCCGACAAAAATTCAATGTTTTCACCCGATTAGGGCCCGAGATAAGTATTTTTTTGGGAGGGTAATGGAGAGGGAACGGGACAATTCTAACCCATGCACCCTGCTCCAAATCTAATACATAAAATAAACAAAATAATAAGTTATTTTTTATTTCTTTGAGACTTAAATATGATTAGTATTGTAGTAAATAAGAGGTTATATAATAGTAGAAAAAAAAATTGGTAACGTGTAAAAGGTAAACCTATCCCATGGACGTCTTGCTGTAATTTATTCTATTCTCGCCCAAAGACCACAAATCGAAGAAGAATTCGCCTAAGGATGGTGCGTGAGAAAAGACCCAACAAAGTACCTCCATTATAAAATAGTTATTAAAACTAAAGAAAAGGGCACTAAAATTCAGATTCTATGTCAAACATGATTAAACATGTGGTTTACGGGGAAATAATTTAAATAAATACACAAAATTAACCTATATGAAATTATAATTAAGAAATGTTACATGTTCTGGATAACAACTTTTGTTCGGATTTTATATTTCATTGTAAACTTTGCACTTGGGCTAAATCTAATACATTCAAATATGCCTAGAAGAAGAGATATCACACAATAATATACTTATATCATTTTGAATTTCATAACTTTGCAACAATAGAGTTTTATTAGAATTGCAAATTTCATATAAATTGACAAATTATTATTACAAATATTATTTTACAAATTCAGTACAAGTTTATGATTTTTGGTGTCAAGTCAAAATATCCTACACCAGTTTGCCAACCACCACAGTAATTGTGCACTCAAATTACAGATATTACAGCTGATGCAGTTATTGATCATGTCTCTGTCAACTTATTTACAGAATCTGGACATGCCCTTTTTTCTTCTTTCAAATTCCAAGATAATACTCCCTCCGTCCCAAAATGAATGTCCTATTTCCATTTTTTGGAATAATTAAAGATTAC
>JAYMTE010000936.1:0-15113 GCA_036897545.1 Pelargonium fulgidum
ATATATTCCCATAATATGTTGCCCAGCGAGTTAAAATGCTGATCCCTCCAATATGGTTCTTTGGACTTTTTAAGGCCTAATAGATTCCTGATATATCCTAAATTGGACTCTAGTAGCCAATCTACATATTTGACTAAACAGTTCAGCAAATTTACAACCTAGCACATGACTTGACAAACCACATTTCTTAGTTTCCCAAACACCCCAATGAAGCAAAGTAGAAAATTGTTCGAAAGAAAGTAGCAACCAACCTTTGAAGTCTCGATCCATTTTCCATCAATCCATTCCTGATGTGGCCTTAAGTCAGAGTGTTTAAACTCTATTTCCTCATTTGTGTTCTTGAAATAGACTATATATCTTGAATCGTCAAGAACCTTCGAGATAACACCGACCCACCACCCATCGTTGTATGAAGCATCAACTTCGTCCAGCAACTTGAACTGATCAACTACTGAAGTCTCTGGTGGATGAGGCCTTATGTGAAGATCATCAATTTCTTCCTTTAAAAACTCAGTGTCATCTTCGGTTCTTAAGGTATGGTACTCAATGAGGAACTTGTTCCTTTTTACTGGTTTAACAACAGTGGCAGTAAACCAAGCACCTTGAAAACCTTCTTCATCACTGGTGACCTCAACAAGTGTCCCCTCCTCAAATTTCTCTGGCATTGCTCTCTTAGATTTACCTTTCTCAGGCGTTGCTTTCTTAGATTTGCCTTTCCCTGGTGTTGCTTTGACAGATTCGACTTCTGTTGTAGCTAATCCTTCCTGCAGTTCATATATAAGCAGCTGAGTGTACAGACAACAGCAGAACCAGAATAGAGAGTGTATTCATATAGATAAATACATATATATGATAATAAGATTACTATACTACTTCAATTAGATAGTCTAAAGCTTGCAGTTGCAATGCTAGTAGTTCAAATACAAGTTTCAGGGAAAGAGGGAGGTAGTGCACCTATCAGTGTTACTTTTCACCAACAGCGAAAATCAAGCATCTTAAGCTTACTCTTATTAGGTCTTTCATAAGTATCACCACAAATCAACACACATGCAACTATTCACAAGCACTGAAATATGAGTCAAACCAAGTAAATGATTTCTGGAACGAACTATAACACTTGCAAGTTTATGAACACTCGTATGATTATGGACACTCTTGCCTAAAACTAGGACAAAACCCAAAATAGAATTCTTTCTCCCCGACACTTATTGACATGAGAGCACAGAACCCAAACACAGCTGTCGCCGATTCAGAGACATTGAGGGCGTCAGTCTACAGTTAATAATTACCTAACTAGTCACATTGTCTAATCCTATGACTAGAAGACAATGCATGCCCAGAGCATACTGATTCAGACCATTTAATCACAGTTCAAATGTTCAATCAAGATCTACTCTAAGAAATGAATTCTTTCTTAGGAAAAAACCACTCTTTCAATAACAAGCTAAACCCCTCAAGTGTTTAACTGATAATTGAACATCAAAAAGCATAAAATCCAAGTTCAAATCTACTGAATAGAACACATGCATGCCCAGAGCGTACTGATTCTGACCATTTCATCACAGTTCAATCCAGATCTACTAACAAATTGATTCTTTCTCAGGAAATCACCACTCCTTCAATACATCTAAAACCCTGGAGTGTTAAACTAATCACTGAACATCAAAATGCTGAAATTCAAGTAATAATCAAATGACTATGCCAAGAGAATACCAAATCGGACCATTTAAACACAGTTCAATCAAGATCTTTAGCAGATTTTCTGAGAGTAAAAATGTTCTCAATTCTTTTCCCATGGCACATTCCATTTTCTCAGTTCAAATCACAAAACATCAAATCTTGCATCGACTACGCAAACAAGAACAAGAATCGTATAACAAAAAATGGACACATTGACAACAAATATTACCTCTTCTTCTTGTTCCCCTTCAAGAGGCGGGACCCATTTCCCGTGCTCCCACTCGCGATGGAGCCTCAAATCGCCTTTCTCGAACTCAAGCTGCTCGCGCGTGGCCCTAAAGAACACCGCGAACTTCCCATTCCCATGATCCTCCGTGATCACGCCCTCCCACCATCCGTCGCTGTGATACGCATCGACCTTTTCGCTCAACTTGAACTCCCGATCAGCCTCCCGCGGCGGAATGGGGCGGAGCTGCAGGTAGCTGAGGACCTCGCGTAGGGGCTGGGTTCCGGCCTCGTCGACGTAGAGGGTATCGTACTCGACGTGGAACTTAGAGGGGTCGTTCTTGGAGGAGCGGCGGATGACTTTGCCGGTGAAGAAGGAGTCGCGGAAGCCGTCGTCCTCCGGGCTGATCTCGACCTTGCTGCCGGGATTGAGGTGGGGCTCGGGTTGGGGTTTTGGAGACATTGCGAGGGTTAGGGTTCGGTGAAGAGGAGTGATTTCTGAGAATCGGAAAATGTAGTAATTGATGTGTGGTTTTGTTCCTAATCAGTCCCTGTTGCTGATAAGTATTTATTGGCGGGATAGATTTTTCTTTTTTACAAAATTGAAGCATCTTCAAATAAAAGTAAAGTGAATTCGGGTGATTAGTTGGTGAAGATATGAGTCTCTTACTCAGTTATTGGATTTTCTTCCGAGCTTTCTCTTCTCGAGATCTGGTTGAAGTTCGAAATTTTTACTTGTATCGTAGAAAAATAGTGAATGGTGAATGAAGTTCAATAAAATACGTACATATTTTTAATGGTTTATGTCTCCGGACTATAGATGTGAGGGCTTGATTCCTATACAAGTATTGGATGAATAAGCGAGAAACTAATTCATGAGGAGAGTCGTTTATATATTTAACAATATTTTCTTGTTATTGCATAGAGAATGTTGTCTTGACTCAAACCTGTAATCTCAAATCACAAGAAAACAATATTTCAGTTGCGTCAAGACTCACCCTCTGGTTCCAGTACATAATCAATCTATATGCCCTATCTATATCACAATCCATCTTGTTTCCTTGCGTCAATCCAATTGTTCCAAAAACAACAACTTTTTTCCAGTTTTTACAAACCCATGACCACAATGTCACAGGATAACACTCTTTTTGGTGAGCCATGACTTAAACTTTGAGTCCAGTACATAATCAATCACCTTTTGTCACATACCAAAACAGCATTTCCAAAACTCTATATACCCAATCTGCATCACAAACCATCTTGTTTCCTTACCTCAACCCAATTGTTCCTAGCCTCTTTCTTACTCCAAATTCTTTTCATCAACTTCCTCATTTTCGCAAACTCTACCCACTTCCCGTGGGCAACATATCTGCTTGACAGCAGCACATAAGTTCCCACGTATTCGGGCTCAAATCTAATAGCCTCCTAGCTACCAAGTTCCTCAAATTCATTAGTCGTGTCACGTGCGCTATACAATCTTCGAGCAATGTACCCATCAGGCTCATATGGCATGGCAAATCCCTGATATACCCGTAAGTCTCATTAGTTTGAAATATCTAACGCTTTAATCTACTAGCCCAACATGACTGCAAGCACTGAGAATTGCCATGAAAGCTATTCAATCAGGTTTGATACCATAACCGGCGTAACCACCTCATCAAACAATTCAACACACCAAGAAAAATTGAAGAAAGCCACATATATATATTAACCACATACATACATACATATATATGTATGTATATACATACATATGTATATGTATATACATATATGTATATGTATATACATATATGTAGATATATGTATACATATATACACACACAGATAGAACCATTCATGCCAAGCATCTCTCTGACATTTCGTCGAACACTTTCAGTGCATCTTGATCAAACCCTTTTCCAAGTGTTACTTGTTGAGGCTAGTGGCTAAAACGGAAGGACCTTTCAGCAGAGATGGTGGGTTCGATCGAAAAATCGGTCTTGATTCCGGTGGAGTGAGTCCCGGACGGCCGGCGGGATTGGACGGAAGCGGGTTGGAGCTCAAATTCAGATGATCAAAACGACCGGAAACATATGTTCGGATCATCAACCGTTTTTGTGGAGCCAAAGCTGTATCGAGTTGCTACGTCGGAGAAAACCAGAGCCGCTCCGATGAGTAACCGAGCCGCCATCACCACTGGAACAAATGCAGAACTCGACGTTAAATAAATTCAACTTTTTATTTAACTCAAAATGACCCCTGCGCTATTACTAGATTCTAAAACACACCCCCAAATTTCAATTTATTATATATACAACCCTACACGTGTCATCAGAGAAAGCCATCCAGTTTCAACGGGTGTCGTACATTATCCAAATAACGGCTACATTTTCGCGCTCGTTTTTTGCCTCCTGATATCAAGCAACTCCTCAAAATCCTCCGCTCGCGCATCCACAGTAAACATATGGTTCGGCCAATCAGAACTTAACTCGTGTCGGTACTTACTGACTTGTAAAATCTGAGATATCTGATTGGCTATTGATACACCACTTCCATTTTACGAGTGACACGTGATTATCAAAAACCAGAGCTTTTGCTGTGTAGCACGAAACAGCTCTGTTTCTCAATGGCGGACCTTTCTCTTTCCGGTCTCTCTCTCTTTGACGCATTTTCTCACATTTTCTCGCACTTTCTCGGGAGCCAAACACGAGCTTCCGCCGCACATAGCCGTTATTTTTAAATTTCATTAAACTTCATGCTCTGTTTCTTCTTGCTCTTCCGTTATTGCCATTGGTTATTGCTCTCACAATCGTTTCGTTAATTAATAATTACTGATTTTTTTATCTTCTCTTTATGACTCTACGAGACCTAGAAAATGAAACCGACGCACTTTCTCGCCCTTTCTTGGCTCCCAAACACCTCCACCATGCATTGATAGATGGATCAATTTAAGAAATCGTTCAAACATACCAAGAAGCCCTCCGGCGGATCCTCCGACACAATCCCGAGGCCTGAGGTGCAGCCCGTAGATCCGACGGATCGTCGCGAGGTGTTCGTCAAAATCGACGGCGTAGGTCCAGGGGGCCCGGAGGATCCGCCTTCGCAGCTGAATGGCCAGTTTGTGCAGAAGCAGAAGGCTTCCGGTGGGAATGTGGCGCTGGATATGGATCTGGACATGGACGAGGTCCGGCGGAAAGATAATAACCCTGGCGCCGCCAAGCCTCAATGGACGGGGACGCAGCAGCGAGTATCGTTCGCTCCGAGATACGAAATCGAGGAGGAGCCCGCCGCGAGAGAGCGCGGAGACGACGACTCGTCGGACGAAGATACGAGCCGCCATGACTTACCGCCTCGGCCGCCGCTTCCTGCCTCCGCGCCGATCGGCGGCAGGGACGGAGCGGAGGTTTTGAAGTGTACGTCGTCGTCGTTTCAGAGACGGGCGAGCATGTTCCGAATGAAGACGAAATCAAGGCTAGACGATATGCTTCCTGAGGAATATGAGTGGAAACCAGAGAAAGTTCCGAAATCGGAGAAAATGGCTAAATCCGGGATTCTGAAATCTGGACAGTTCAAGTCTAGTGTATTGGGGAAGAATCTAGATGATGACGAAGACGATCCTTTGTTTGATGAGGATTTACCTGAAGAATACACCAACACGAGTCTCAACGCCATGACAGTGATCCAATGGCTGAGTCTCGTCTTGATCATAGCTGCTCTGATTTGTAGTCTTTCAGTTCCTGCCTTGGAAAGAAAGGATTTGTGGAATCTCAACATCTGGAAATGGGAAGTTTTAGTTCTTGCATTGATCTGTGGTAGATTGCTTTCTGGTTGGGGCATTAGGATCATAGTGTTCTTCATTGAAAGGAATTTTCTGTTGCGAAAACGGGTTTTATATTTTGTTTATGGATTGAGGAAAGCTGTTCAGAATTGCATATGGTTAATACTTGTCCTGATTGCTTGGCAATTGCTGTTTGATAAGAAGGTTGAGGGAGATAGCGAGACCCTAAAGTATGTGACCCGGGTTCTTGTTTGCTTGTTGCTCACTTCCGCGTTGTGGATGGTTAAGACCCTTATAATTAAAGTGTTGGCCTCTAGCTTTCATATGAGCGCTTACTTTGATCGGATTAGAGAAGCACTGTTTAATCAGTATGTGATTGAATCTCTCTCGGGTCCTCCCTTGGTAGAGTTGAAGAGGATTGAGGAAGATGACTCTAGGTTTGCTAATGAGGTCCGGAACTTGCAGAAAGCAGGTGCTACTATGCCTTCTGATCTCAAGAATTGTGACTTTTCCATAAAAAAGAATCAGAGTGCGAAAGTGGCGGATAGTGGAGTGCTTCCAACTGTAGGAAAGAGTTGTAAGCTGTCACACACATCCTCCAAGAAGGCTGATGACGGGATACCAATTGCTAGCTTGACTAAAATGAATCCGAATAATGTCTCTGCCTGGAATATGAAGAGATTAATGAGGATTGTTCGGCATGGAGTCCTTTCTACTCTGGATGAGCAAATATTAGAGTCGAGTCATGAGGACGAGAATGCCAATCTGATAAGAACTGAACGCGAGGCAAAGGCTGCAGCCAGGAAGATATTCTTAAATGTTGCTAGGTCCGGCAGTAAGTAAGTAAATTCTTGCGTTACCACATGAAATGTCAAAATAATATGATTCATTTGAAATGTCATTTAAGGATTCTACCTGTATTCTGTGGCAGGTATATCTACTTGGATGATGTGATGCGTTTTATGCATGAAGAGGAGGCTTTGAAGACGATGAGTCTTTTTGAAGGTTCGATTGAGACCAGTAGGATCAGCAAGACAGCTTTGAAGAATTGGCTGGTAAAAACTATGTAACTTTCCCTTGCTTACCTTTTTGCTTTTTCTATGTTTTCTGAAGCATAATTGTAGTAGTTTATCTGGATTAGTGTCTTCATGTGAAAATGATATAATATGTATGTTTGACATGGGATTGTGTGGTGTGAGTGCATATTAATTACTTGGAGGGTGTGGTTGCCTATCCCTAATGCTATTGTTGTTGGAAAACTCAATTAGGTCGGCCTAGTGCACGAGGCTCCTACCATTATGGAATCCGTGGAGGATCATTTATGTACTCACCCTAACCCTACTTTTGCAGAGATGCTGTTTCCCTGACCTCAAGGTCACAAGGCAACAACCTTACTATTACGCCAAGGCTTTGGTCTGATTGGAAAACTTTTGATTGCATAAGTGATACAAAAAACTATAGTTCGGAAAATTCTATGATTGCCCTCTACAATGTTGAATTTTGTTGTGTCCAAAAGCTCTATCTAATCAGTTAACATCCGAGTCTATATTGTGTTTTTTAACATCAGATATGAGACTTATTATTCTGTTACTTTGCAACTTATGCTGATATTTGTTTTGAACATCTTTTTTCCAGGTCAATGCTTTTAGGGACAGGAGAGCACTAGCCTTGACATTAAATGATACAAAAACAGCAGTTAGAAAACTTCATAATGTCGTAAACATTATGGTCGGTACCCTAATAGTGGTTATATGGACCATTGAATTAGGAATTTTAACCAGCAAACTGGTTCTCTTTGCATCCTCACAGCTCCTACTTGCGGCATTTGTATTTGGGAACACTTGCAAGACAGTATTTGAAGCAATTATCTTCTTATTTGTAATGCACCCTTTTGATGTAGGTGATCGTTGTGAGATTGATGGAGTTCAGGTAATGTATGATCTCTTTATCCTATGTGAGTTATGACTGTTGTTCTATATACCTGGCCACTAACATGCATTGCAATGAGTTTCAGATGGTGGTGGAGGAGATGAACATCTTGACCACTATTTTTCTGAGATGGGATAACCAGAAGATTCTATACCCTAATAGCGTTCTTGCTACTAAACACATCGGAAACTACTATCGTAGTCCAGATATGGGAGACGAAATTGAGTTCTGTATCCACATATGTACACCAGCAGAAAAGATTGCTCTCATCAAACAGAAAATAATAAGGTAATATTTTGTACATTCACTCACTTCCTTCAATTCAGTTTTGATCATTTTCTAGGACATTACGATAACTGGAAGCAATGCTCAAATGAAATGCTTTTTAGAATATCATTTCCTTTGTCATCACATTGAAAATGAACATAAGTAATTTACTGGATAGCGTGGATCATTTCATCTGATCAGCACTTCCAAAGCCCGGCTAGCATTATATAAATGTATGGTAGAGGGTAGGAACTAATTTTAACCTTTCAAAACCTGTTGAAAGTGTCTACCTTTGGCCTTCACGAAACACTATATTAGTAGAACATACATGTTTCTTTCTGTCCAATGGCCAAAGTTAAAGAACAAGGTGCATAATCTCTCCCAATCCATGTGGCCTGTTTATGTTGCCTCCCCATGTGCTTGCAGATAGACATGTCTGCAATGGTACACATGCAGAAGAAAAATCCCTGCACATTAGAATGAGTGCCAATATAAAAGGTCTCAGCAGCATAATGTAGACCTCAATTTCAAATTTAACATAGGTCACTAGTAAAAAGCGAAGAGACTCTTTGAACTATGTTAAGCTATTACAGTTTACAACATCAGTTCATTTTGTGTCTAGATCTGCACATATACAGGCATGCATAGAGATTTTCTTGGACTTTGCATTTCTCTTCCAAAATTTCATAGTTTCATAAATTTATTGAGTATTTGGCCTATTTGACTTGCAGCTTCATGGAGAATAAGAAGGAGCACTGGTATCCGGGACCTTTGTTCGTATTCAAGAATGTAGAACAGCTAAACATGGTTAGATTTGTAATATGGCCAAACCAGACAATAAACTTCCAAAACGTGGTAGAGAGGTGGGAGAGAAGAGCTCTGTTGGTCGAAGAGATGGTGAGGATTTTCAGAGAACACGACATTCAGTTCCGGTTGTATCCAATTGACATCAATGTATGTGGAATGCCTGCTATGACTGCTTCCTCTCGGGTTCCTTCCTCTTGGGGATTGCCTTCAACCTGATGACCATAGGACGTGTGCACGAGGCTCTCACGATTGTGAATTCTATGAAGATTCATTTATGTACCAGTCTATGTCTTATACATGTCATGTTGTAACAAAACAAACATTTTGATGAGAATACTTTTTTTTGTTTTTAATTTATTACTGTGATTCATATTTGAATAATCAATAAGAAACCCAGTAATGAGTTGTCTTTGTGTCACTCTCAGCTTCTTAAAGATCCATTTGTTGTTATCGTTGAGAATTTGATGTCATAATAATCATGATTTGCTGATAGTTTTTAGAAAAAACTTGTTCACATCAGCGTGTGTCATTTAACAAACGACATGCACTTCGTAGGTTTCTAAACTTGAATCCAAGTAAATGCTTTAGGGTTGAAACAAACGTAGAACACGATGGCAGGTCAACCAGCAGAAGTTGTTCCATCTTGATATGCGGTTAGAACTTTGTAGGAAGAGTTTTGGGGCTCTTCAAGGTGTTGATTGCGGGCCCACTTTTGTTACCTCATGGTTAGGTCAGATTGGAACACTAAAAACTAGTCAAATTAGTTTTCCCATCTAATTACATATTTCTATGCTTATTACACAAGATAAGTCAAAATCAATTTTAGCTGATCCATTAACAAAATTTAAGTTTTTGTAACATATAACAGATTCTTTAACAATAATAAAGAAATAGCCAACACAACTTGAACTATATGCAAAAAAAAAAATTCAGCATATGTATATTTGTATTATATAATCACATTACATATATGTGTATACAAAAAATGACTGATAATTTCACCAGTTTTCTGGCTTCCTCCTCAACATCAATCAACTAAAATGTCCCAACAAACAATAATCATCATACAAATGCACGTCGCGAACCCTAGAATTCGGGCAAAACTTTCATAACCTATCATACACTTCCGGCTGTACAGTACGAGCCATTCCGAGATTTAGCAGAACGGAGTTAGTTTCTTTAAACTAGAATCTGAGATTTAGCAGCGCCACGCGAGCATTTCTTGCGGCCACTCTTGCTGAGTGCACAAATGCAGGTTTCGAGAAGCTCGTAATCTTCCTCCATGCACAACAATTTGGCCATCTCAGGATTTTCCACCAGCATTTTTGATGTCAAGTACCCAGCAATTGTCCATGTTTGGTAAAGCCGGGACTGCTTCCCAATGAAGTTTCCAGTTCGGGTGTCATAGTACTCAGGCCAATGATCACCTACGAGTCTCTTCTCAGCTAAAGCTACTGCCTTCTGGGCGAGTTCTAACCGGTCCATTTTGATGCATGCCAATGAAAACTGAAAAATAACATAAGAGACTTGAAATGAGCAAAAGAACTATAAAACTACGCTACAGCTACTTGTCCTGCTCGTGAATCGATATTGTCATGCTCATGCATATCCTATTTAATTCACAAACCAAGTAAATGACAATATAAGACACCGTTTTCCGGAGAAAAAAAATCTAAAAATTTGGTATCTTAAGGACAAGAAGCATCTTCACTCCAAAATAAATACTCTTTTTTGGCATTACTTGTATTCTAGAGGAATAACTCAACGAAAAGCTTAAATTGATAGTTGAAAGCTCAGTATTAACTTTATACTCTAACATGCCCGCTCACGTGCAACCCCTAATATCATGTAGAGGACCAGCTCAACCAAAAACTTAAACTGATAGTTGAAACCCGATATAAACTATAAACTCTTAACAAATATATGATATTTATATCGCACTTTACCTGCCATAGAAGAGTTGGCCAAGATCCACCATTGTGATACGACCAAGGGCTGCACACAAACAAATAGTATATCAGAGTACCTAGAAGAATTTTCAAGCAGAGAGATAGAGATTGTAGAGAAGACTCACGTATTTTTTGGGTCACTTCCGGTGACTATACGCCACTCATCAGACTCTATTGCCGGGTAAATTATTTTAAGAGGCATCTGTCCCACAAGATCGTCCCATTTACTCTCAATCAGATTCAAAATAGCTTCATTTTGTCTTGGAGTGCTCAAGGAATAAACAATAGACAAAATATTTCCGAGTGTGAAGAACCTAAAATCCATGTGAGCCGGCTGTAGATTGCCGATCATATATCCGCCTTTCTCAGGAATCCATTCCATTAGCCATTCAGGAATCTGCTCTGGATAAATATTGAACTTGTTGGTTGCTTCCATTGAGTACTCTTCTGTTTTGTATCGGTAAATCTCATTAATCTTTTTCAAATCAACCCAGTAATATTCTCTGATATGAAAGGACAGTGCTGTGAGCCTATTATTAATGCCCCTAACCAAATTCTTGGACCCGTAGCTTTCAGTTACCATCTCACGTGAGCACCTAAGAGCTGCGTAAAATAGAGCCTGTAAAAATCGAACTTTTCATTGTTAAGGATGAACAACAATGAGTTTGAGCAACTAAATTTGAGACGATAATATGATCACGCAGCTCAATTATAGTTCAGAGGAACTTGAAAATTTTGAATGGAGCTTACTTGGATTTCAAGAGGGTGACCGTGAATCCCCATGCGCCGGTCTATCATACACGAACCATCAGTGACCAATAGGGAAGGAAACATATCAAATCCATCAGTTAAACACAAGTTTAGGATCATTCTTATGGCCGTCTGAACATCCACCCTTTCCTGGAATGCATAGTCACCAGTGATCTTCCCATAAGCCCTCAGTAGGACTATCCACCACAAGCCTATTAAATAAGACAATATGTAATAAACATCTCAGCATTATTGATAAGACTAAAAAATCCTAGATCATTAAAGCCGTCATGAAAAGCAGTACAATATCCAAGTTTCATAAAATTACAGATACTATACATGCACAAACTATTATTAAAATGTGCTGACCAGAATCCACTGGTGCAACACGGCCTATAGCTGACTCCCCAAAATCTGGATCGAGGACTTCTTCGAAGTTATTTCCATCAATAGGCACTGTTCTGACTTTAAAACTTGCAGGCATCAAGCCCTGCCCTGGGCTGTAGCAGTCCACCGTTTTCTCCCAACTCTAACAATGAAACATGAAAACATCAAGCAATGGTAAATACTACATATTGCACGTACTGAAATAAGTGCATACTGTAGGAGAAATTACAAAAGAAAAACCGATGTCAATCACCATCACAAAGCCACTCCTAAAGTTCCTTTTGTATGTTTGTGGGGGAAATAACTAATTTGACAACAAGACGTAGTTTCAATCCATGGATATCATAAGTGAACTCTTCATATACATTGAATCCTCATATGTTAACCGAGGTTATAAAGAAACAAAGCAATGGAACACAAATGACTGTATGTTATTTTTTAACCCTCTTCCACACATGGTTTATAGATTTGATACATAATAATAACACTTCAATTCACAAGAACATAACTTAAGCACTGTCGGCATCATCAAAAACAGCATATGATACGAATTCCATAAAACTAAAGCAGCATTAGAACCCTTCAAGGAACAAAACTACCTGCAACTGCAATGTATGAAGGAGAAAGTTCTTCACAATCTCTCCCTCTCCTCTCAACAGAAAAGCAAGTGCCGAGGGAATGAAATCCCGAATAAAAACCTGATCATAATTCAATGGTAGCGCGTCGTTCGGATCATTAGCCGCCAAGGTCCCAACCGGGCTCCCACAATACCTTACCACAGAACCCTCCAACAACTCCCATGCCTGCTTCTCAATCTCTGACTCTTCTCTCTTGGGAGCACCACTCCCAACCTCAACCCCTCCATTTACATCCTCAGAAACATCTGAATTACCACTTTTACCCCCAGATTCAACCCTAGATTCTTCCTCACCACCACCATTCACATCTTCACCAACCCTCTCAACCACCAAAGGCTTCACATTCACACCACCAGGAACATAAACCCTCTCCAAATTCTTGTCCTTCACATGGGTATCAACAGAAGTCGAAAATTTCCTTGCGGACCCAAAATTGCAAGACCTGAAAAAATACGAACTTAACACAAACCTAGATTGCCCAGAACCCAGATTGGGCAATCCAGAATCAGAGGCCTTCTGGGTCTTATCAATCACGCTCTGAGAACCCAAAATTCGTAAAGGGTTGGCGAGGAAATGGCAATTCCGGTCAGAATTAGACCGGTAAATTGATGGATTTACGGTGGATTTGCTGCATTTTGCCGGCGAGAATCGAGAAAACGCAGATTTTCGACGAGTGAGGAGGAATCTACAGGAGGGTTTCATGGTGGAAATTTTTGATTTACGAACAGATAGATCACAAAGTTGAAAATACAACCCTTGAATCTATCTACCTAATGTGGAATTGAAACAGGGGTTGATGATGGGAAAAAAAGTAATAAAAATAGAAATTTGATTATCTTCAGGAGATTTTATGCGGAGAAGAGAGAGATAGAGAGTGAAAATGGCGTTCGCGGGAAAATTGGTGAAGAAGAGAGGCTCAAATGTTATTAGAAGGTTCCGTTATATTGGCGGTTATGGTGTTTTCCCAAACAAAAACTTGTCTTGGCACTAAAGTTATCTCTCAACTGAAAAATAAATAAATAAAAATCTTTCATTTATCTTACTGAATTTTTGTGTGAAAGAATTTATCTCATTGATTTTTTTGAAACCATTTATCTCATTGATTTAGTTATTTACTAATATTATATGTTATAAATATAGTATAAAATATATGTACTTTTTTTTGGCGTAGACCATGCCTGAGCGGGGCTCACAAATTTGCAGTTGATATACTTTAAGTCGATTTACTACACTCAAACTAAATCTCATTCGAGTATAAATCACAATTAAAGTCCATCCATCTCCTCAGCGGTGCATTGAGTGGAGATTGAACGCTAACGCTCTTCCCACTTTTGATATGTCAAAAATATAATATTAATTAGGGTTATAATTACTATTGATGCCTCAACTATGCAATTGATTCCTTACTAATTTTTAAATCACCAACACTAGCTCAACTATCCAATCTCGTCACCAATGCCCAAAACTCATTTTCCATCCATTCAATGAGAATTCTACTTGACGCCGTTAGTTTTAAACATGTGCATGACATATGACTTAAAATGAGTTAGTATTATTGAAAGAAACGGAGCTCAAAACATTCTAACATTTTGATCGAGTTTTTCTTTCTTTCGTTGCGAACTTACAAGCGTCCATATAAGCATTAAAACTCGGACACTATTTTATTCTGTTTTCAAACTTTATATTTTTTAAATTTGTGATTGCATAAATATATAGATTAACCGCAATTTTTTTACCTAAAATTAAGGTGAAAACTCATTTTAGTACCTAACATTTTAGTACTTAAACTTTTTCTTTCAACTCAATTTATTGTCTATCGTTATATTATGTCAACAATTCCGTTAAGCGAAATTCTTGTGTGGTAACAGCTGATGTGGGAGAAAATTGGTGATGTGGCTATAAATGACAGTGTCCAGTGATGAAGTGGGAAATAATTATTGTTTTCATTTAAGAAAAACAAAAATTTATTTCTCGGTAAAACATGTGGTGATCTCAGAGTTGGGATTTTTTAATCCAAATAACAACATTTTCCTCAGTAGATAACCAATTTCAAAATCCCAACACCCAATCCTCCATCAAAATTAGTATAAACTTAAACCCAAATACTAATTTTAGAACAAAAAACATATTTGAGCTATAAAAAAAATCAACAATTTTGTTACTGGTATGAAAATTTACAAAGGAAAGGAAGGGGAAAGTGTAAAATATTTAAAGTTGGAGGAATATTATGTAAATTAGTGCTAGGGTTTCCATGATTGACCCCACCTATATAAATGATATTTATCCCCCGAAAGTCAAGCACAAGCTCTTCCTCCGAGAAGCAATGGCCGTCCGATTTAGCGGAGAAACAAGGACAGTGAATTTGAAATTTGTGTCGGAATCGATGATACAGTCTATCCGAGAAGACGAACGGAAAAGAATGATGGTAGGTGATGGCTTGGTGAGCGTGGAGCACGTCAAAGTTATTTATCCTCATCGTCGGGACCCTTCATGCCTCATATATGGAGAAATTTCCTTTTTGAATGATCCCTCCGGTTTGGGTAAGTATTGCCCTCACCTATTTATAGTAGAGGTACATAAAATGGACGATTAATACACGAGGTACATAAAATGGGCAAATGAAATACACGAGATTTGGAACAATGACACCCTTAATTGATAGAACAAAGTTACAAAGGATGAGAGATGGTTTGGGTAAGTGTTGCCCTCACCTATTTATAG
>JAYMTE010000937.1:0-15112 GCA_036897545.1 Pelargonium fulgidum
CGAAGAACCCTACCCCTAACTGACTTGCCAGAAGAGGTATGTACTCTATTATTGCAAGCCGAACCCTCCAATGTCGATCCCGAGCAAGTTCAACAATGGCTGGTAACAAGGATTGGGACAGTAGATCGATTCCAATAACCTACAAGATATATAAAAACTAATTTCAGTACGATTAAAAGATAAATAATAGAGTATGTTCATAGCTAAAACGAATTGACTAGAAAGATGAAGAAAGTGCATCTAGTTGGAGAATTCAGGAACTGATAAATTTCAGCTCAGCAAACAGAATGAAGTTAAGCTCATCATAGTTTGAAAACCTGATTCACTTGATCAAGCTTGCTAATGATATTCAGGCGCACATCAGGAAACTCATCTTTCAAAAGGGAAAGAAAAATTGGAAGCAGCTGATCAATAGTTGCATCCTGCAGTAACCAAGCAAATGATGAAATTAACAGACATCAATATGGATAATGATGAGATATGAAAACAAACAATAACAAACACCAGTTAAACTTTAAACAAAACGGTAAAATGAAGAAGTATCAATACCAATATGCTGCACAGCCCACATAAAATCATTCTTACCTTTCCCAAGACTGGAGCCATCCCCATTATAACTGAAGCTAAAGCAGAACGGACATGCTGTGAAGAATCAGAAGACAATTCCTGCAACAAAAAAAAGAAAGAAAAATATCAAGCTCTAAGATAGTAAATAACATATCACGTGTAGTGCAAGTCTTTAAAGAGAACATGTTTTCACACATATGCCCACCTTCACACAAGGAAGAATGTGTTGCATTGCAAGTTCTGCGTCTAAAATCCGGCAAAATTTTGTTACTTTGCCAGCAGCTGCTATACGGACTTCAGCTTCAGTATCCCGGAGTAACCTCACATATGCAGGGATCAATTCTGTCCTATAATCACCATCAATTAATGCCAAAAGATCATATAATTAGATATCAGAGACATATCCAGCAAATAGCTAGTTATGCGACTATATTTGCATCACGTGATCGTCTGTGATAATGAGGTTAGCATGGTGGACATGAGAATGGAACTAGAAAATTAGCAAACTATAATGATACAGTGGTAGAACTTCAGAATGCGACAGATCCATGTCATATAGATACCTAGTAGGCTCAGGGCCCACAGCTTCACACAGTTCGTATAGCTGATTTGCAACCATGTAACGCACACGCCAAGACTTATCCTGCTCAGAGAAAACAAATAAACCATAAGAGCTCACAGAAGCAGAAAAATATGAATCAGGTGCTTGTATGCATCAATAATATTTCCCAACACATCAAAAATATGCCAAACACTCGATGAGTGGATAGCTTGATCCAAATATCAATTATTCATATAACCTTCTCCAAATAATAACTTATAAGTTATAACAATACGATATGTCATGACAAATAAATTCTTAATTCTCTCCTCTTATAGCAATACAACAGGACCTTTTGGTGAATTCCATCCAACAGTACCAGGCATATATAACCAGTGGTTTCAAATCCAAATGTCAAACATTTGGAAGATGATTATGTTTTACAAACAAATCTATTAACTAGCATTTACCTTCCTACAAACCAAATTGTATTGCTAAAAACCTATAATCTTTCAGAGTGCAAAGAAACCTTCTTTCAAATTCTCAATGCTCAGAACATTATTGGCCTAATAGGAGGAATACCTCAGATATAGGGATTGTGGATCCTAAGAACTTCAGCTGTACAAAGGAGTATCATACCAGAGAATAGAAGATACTTTGAGGCAAAGCGCCCTTATACTGAGCTTTTGAGCAAAAGCGGATACTGTCACATTTACTAAAACATAGAAGACAAAGTAAACGACCCGTCGTATTTTACTAAAACTCCTATTGTATGTTTTAAAGGGGACACTCATTATCAGAAAAAGGGAGTAACTATATAACATTAGCAGTAAAACAAGCAACACGCATGCACAAAACGTTCTAAAAGACCACGTAAAAACAAGAGGAAATTTAAACATGTACCTGAGAGAAGTTAACAATGACGGGAAGAATATGTGCAACACAATCTTGGGGGTCCAATAACTTTCCAAGGGCTGCACAACCCTCAACAGCCAATAATCGAACAGAATCTTGATCTGACACGAAAAAATATATTTAATATGTAAACATTACATGTAAACTCAAATAGGTAAGAACTTAACAATACTGTAAAATCTGCACATGCCGGTGTGTCAAAAACAAGAAAAAGACTGAAAAAATAAATCCCTGTTTTGAACCTCATCAATTATGCATTACACTTTTAGCTGTTGCAGATTTCAACAGTGCACGATGCATTTTCAGGTCAGCTAGTCGTGACCATCATATTCATTTTTTACCATGTAGCAGCAAATCCATAAAGTTAAAGACTAATTTGAATGAACTGAGGCAGCCATCTTTAAGCCCTATTTCGTTCTTTTACCACAGAAGCCATCTTTGACGAGATGTTTTGTAGGATCATGAGATCAATCACAGAGTCTACTGGTTTGCATTGAATTAAAGAAACAAGTCTATTAAAGCGCAAAGTTGATATTTTATACTTTGATTGGTTCAAAAGATCATTGATGTATATTTGCGTTAACATGCCCCACCAGTCAATTTTTGAACATGGAGCATAACATTAAGTAAGGCTGAACACAGATTCCCATATTACTGTCAAAGAGAACTATAACATATAAAAATTTGCCCATTTGTTGACCCCAATTTTCAACATTCAAAGCTAACGATACTCATTAGGAGATAAAATACATATCTAGCTGTCAACAAAAGATATCACAAATTCATAATGTATTTCAATTACCATCATGCGTAAGATCCTCAAATATTGACATAATGTCAGTCTTCACATGTGCAGACTCAACAGTTGCAGCATATTTCCCCAGATTTGATGCTGCAGACCTTCTAACCATAGGCATGTCATCTTGACACAATTGACAATATATTGACCGCAACTCAGTCTTCAACGTCTCTGGCGCGCATGGGTAGACAATGTGAAACAGCCCACAAGCAGACACTCGAGCTGTAAACCATTCACCAGCAGCCAACCTCTGAAAAAAATCAAGGACAACAAGAAATTTCACAGAAAAAGAAGAGGTTAACATTACACAAATAACCAGAAACATAGTAACTTACAGTCACAACATCCACTACAAGAATGAGATACTGCGGATGTTCTCTAGCAAAGCCAAATGCTTATTGCAAATATACAAGAAGCTTTTATTTGCCTAAATTGCTTATTTCGATATGCAATTAATGAAATATACAATAGATCAATTAATGAAAATTATTCTGAAATTCTGAAAATTCTACATAACAGTGTTGTGTGCACAAGACCTAAGTGATGAAAATTTGTTATAGACAGCTAAATTAGTAAAAACAAGAATCTAACCTTCACCAGAGGTATAAACCATTCAACGAGATAACTCTCCTGCATCTGAGATCCAATTCTACATAATGACTCCACAGCTTTCTCCCTGACACAGGTTTCCTCAACAGTGCAAAGAGTTTCAAGAGGCGGGAGTAGAACATGGGCATGCCTCACCCCTCCAACATATGGAATAAAAACTCCCAGTTCTTCTGCCATTGCAAGAAGTACTTCATCATCATCGTCATTGTTCTCGCTAAGAAATGGGATCAACTCCTTTCTAGTTCGATCCTCGCCAAGAGCACGTGCAATTGTTGAGAGTCGACGAATAGAGTTCAAACGCAGCTGAATATCATCATTCTTCAGCTCGTCTATAAGGACAGCTATTGGATATAGTGGCTCGTCTACCTTAGACATTGTAATGCTGACAACAACCATAAAACAGTCAGAGACAACCAAAGATATAACTGTATTGTAGATTATAATTAAATGATAATGATGTGTTTATTAACAAATTAACAATTTTAGAACCGATAAAGTACTCCAGTAAAGGAATAAAATCAATAAAAATAAAGAAAACTGTATTGATTAAACAAATATTTCTTTCATCTCAAAGTAAGTGTCAACCTCCTCTTCATCTATTGTCCCAAAATGAATGTCCATTTTCTTTAGTAAGCTATCAATGCACAATTACTCCCACTATAAAATAACTTGAGTTTGTTACAACAAATCCGCACTAGGCGTGAGTTTTGGAAGAAAAAAAATGTGAACATTCATCCTGTGACAAAGGAAGGGAGCATAATAGTATTGAAGCCAAACTCGCAGAAACAATGCAATCCTTGATCCTTTACGATGATGAACAGAACTTGATCTCAAATCCAACCAAAACAACAATCCAACTTTTTTTCATTTGCATTTTGACGTATTAGAATAGGTGAGGGAACGAAATATATGTTGCGAGACCTAGAACAAATCCTACAAACCGAATCCAGATCAACAACAACAAAACGCTCTTAGTCCGAATTACAGAACCAAGGAGCGAATGCTCCATTTGGTTGCTGAGAATATCAAGGAAAATGATCAAATTCAAAAGAGAACACATATATCTACACAAATGGCGGCTAATCATTGAGCAAATGCTATTGCCTACTCATGAATCGAATACAGATGATCTACAGAATTATTCCTTCAACTTTCCTCCGTTTTCTCTCGGAAAAAAAAAATAGGGTCAATAGATTCAATGTGAATATGATTATTTAATCAAAATGGTGTTTCTTAGCTCAAAATTTGACATTCAAGTGAAGCAGATCAACGTAAACGAAACCAAACCTTCGGAGAAAAGAGAGAACTCACTGATCTCAATGCCTTCCCGCCGGAAGCTTCTGCTATTGTGCTTTCGAATACAGAGAGATAGAGACAGAATTATGAAAGTTGCGTAACATACAAACAAAAATTCTCAGCCAAAAAACAAAAACAAACACCGCAAAATTTTCTCTTGTTTTTATTGAAAAAATAAGGGTCACTATTTTTCCACCAAAAAAGCACAACCAATAGGCCAACCGTTTTTTTATTTTTTATTTTCATGAACATATATCTCTACAAATTGACTGGACATTTGTTATCTGTTTCAGTGATTGTAGGTTAAAATGCTTATGCAACTATTGGAATGTTATTTTTTATTTTTTAAATTCAGTTCATATCCTAATTTTTTAAAATTATTTAACCTCTGGAGTCTTCAGTGAACATTTTTTGTTGTTTTTTTTTACATTCCTATTACATTATTGATGCCGAAAAGTTTGCATTGTGATACGTTTTTGCATCAGAATTTGAATTTTATTCTTTTTTATTTATCATATTTTTCCTAATTTACTCTCATTCCTGAAAAGAAAGTATTTTACAGTAATATTTTTCACAAAAAATCAAAATTTTGATGAAAAAATATATTAAAAAATTTAATTGTTAAACATTTGAATCATCCTAAGGGTGTAAAATAACTTTACTTAATTCAAGATTTCAAAATTTACAAAAGCAATGATATCGACTAATTCTAAAATAAGTTAGTCCAAGTGGTGAAGAAGTGTTTTACCCATCAAATAAGTGTTTCATTTTATTTTTAGAAACTTAGTTAACTCATATATACATGAAGAAGAAGAAATGCATAATACTAATGTCTTTTAATTTTTTTTTTTTTCGAAACAAAAAACATAACACTTACGAATTGAATATTTTTTTATAGCAAAAATCGATAATTATTACGTATTAATTATTATCCATAAATATAAAAAAATTACTTTGAATAAATTTTCATCACACTTAAATTATTCTAACCAGTATAAATCACAAGGAATATTTGAAACATCGCATAAGTTACACTTATATGCATGCATGTGTATATGTAGGCATGTGTATATGTAGGCATGTGTATGTCTTAGTGATACTTATAAAAAAACAAATATTAAAACAAGCAAAACTTGAAGACAAAAGCTAAAGTTAAACTTTCGGATAAGTTCAAGGGCAGCAAAACCATTTAAATCGACTTTCTTCTGCGATCCAATATGCATACTACGTAGACTATTTGATAATTGGAAAACAGCCTCAAAATGGTTAAGGAAATATTTTTATCGTATTATTTTTAAGAAGTTGGCCTGCATGAAAATTCTATGCCTCAGCTGAACCAAGAATTCCTAGCACCACAAATTTCAAGCTATATTATATTCAATCTTATAAAAACACAATAATGAACAAGCAAAACTGAAGAAAAAAATATAGTGCTGATGGTTTCTCGGGTACTAGAACATGTTTGTTTGCATGCCAGATATGTAATAAACCTACATGTTAGTCACAAGACAATAATACACTATACTACTTGCTTCCAATAATGATACAACTGAACTGATATGCAGTGAATGTAGATTTAGTACTGGATGGATTGTGTACGGGAACGTTTAGCCTCGTCTAGCTAGACATCATGACGTGGTCAATAGCCTGAAGTGCTTGCTGGGCAAAGAAACGGACATCAACATCCGGGTCCTCGCTGAGCTCAACCAAACAGGGCTGGATTGTCTTCTCAACCACCTTGATTGCAACAGTTGTCAGAGTAGATACGGATATATTTCAAAATGAAAATGGAACATGGTAAATGAGGAATAAGAAAGAAAATGTGGACGGTACTTACAGATTGGTCTACTATAGGGATGAGGGACTGAAGCACCTTTGCAACATTGAACTTGATGTTAGGTACTCTGCAAATGGCATAATACAATAGTCAAGAGTCTAGACTACACTTTTTACGTGAAATTAATAATGATCATAGCATTTGTACAACAAGTAATTTAGATACCTGTCTTTCGATGCAGTAACGACGACGGGAAGCAATTTTGAACATGTTATTTCTGAGCCCATGACAGGAGCTAGGAGAGAGATTGCCCGAAGAATAGTCATCCGATACAAATAATGTGGATTGGTAGTCATCTCTAATACCTGCTCAGATGACAAGTTCTTTGCTTAGAAGGAAAACAAAAGACAATACTAGACTCAAATAACATTGTCATGACCAATAAACCAAAGCAGAAAATTGAACAGTTTGTGTAACTGGTTAGCAAAGGGCAACTTTCATGTTGCACAATGTCACAAGATCATTCAACAGACCTGTGGAATTATATGCTGCATTGCCCACTCTGGACCAAACTCTTCTGCAAGGCGTTTCAAATTATTAGCAGCAGCATCACGGATTGAATAAACCTGTAATCAACCAACAACAAAATTAAAGTTGGCCACACCTTGAAACAAAAAGAATTAAAAAACAATGCAACAAAAAGCTAGTTCATTACGAATAATGTAAATAAAAGTTAAATCATATATGGCAGGAAAAGGCAATAAAGAGGAGAAAAAGCATTTCCATGTAATACACTTATTTAAGTTGATAACAAGAAACAAGTAAAAATGATAAAGTTGATAACTTATTTAAGTTTTGACTTCTCCGAAGATGTATTTAGCAGTTCATAATATAACTTAACATCTTAAAATCACAGATCACCTCATTAGTGTACTACTTGCTTGTACCTTCACCCACAATAAAATATTCAACTAATAGAGAACAGTAGTGATTTACTAGTTTTGCAAAGACTCATATCCTAGAAGTGGTGCTAGCTTGCATGTTATGCCAAACAACAACCAACTTTTTATGAAATAGCATCAGCATGCCACTAGAAACCAAAGAACTCACCAGATGGTACAATCATACATGTACATCAAATAGATAGACTGAATATGAACATGTAATGTACGTTGATAAGGCTTTGCTAGATAAGCATTGCTTATTTAGAAAGAAAAAAAAATGTGACACTTTATATTGGCGTTGGGAATTGAGTTTTGTTAAAGAATGTCATGTTTCGATTATGACTTTTGGTCATTATAATGAGTTTGGAGTGGGAATCTCATTCTCATTCCCATACCAAAATAAATTGTCCCAAAAGCTACCTAAAGTTCATTTGGCATTTCAAGTAAATTTTGATCACTGAACACAGACATAATGAGCATAAATGGCAACCCAAGCAATGTCTAAAACCACATATAAAAGCATAATGAATTTTCAATCTCATAATCCAAGATAAAGTAACACAAACCTTATCCTGTAACCATTGCATGCAAAGAGCTCCAAGCTTATCATCAAAGAACCCTACTCCTAACTGACTTGCCAGTAGAGGTATGTACTCTATTATTGCAAGTCTAACCCTCCAATGTCGATCCTCGGCAAGCTCAACAATGGCTGGTAACAAGGATTGGGATAATAGATCGATTCCAATAACCTACAAGAACAGATCATTGTCAAACGAAATTGAATGAAAATGCATGCATGCATTGCTTGATTGGGTCATATATGCAACATATACAAGGATGGACAGAGTCCAAAAAGGAAACTTGAATGAGCAAGAGAGACCTAGCAGGAGGTGTAAGTTTTCTCCCTCAAGGTGCACAAAAAAAAATAAAATCTCTATTAGCAAACCGCAAATAAATTTCTACTATGTTAATCTCCCCAAAGTAATGCTTCAAAGATAATAACAATTACAAGGAAAAATAAACAAAGAACATAGATTCTTGAAATAAGCAGACCAAACTTATGAAGTAAACCCCTCAAATTTTGACATACCTGATTCACTTGGTCAAGCTTGCTAATAATATTCAGGCGCACGTCAGGGAACTCGTCCTTCAGAAGAGAAAGAAAAATTGGGAGAAGCTGCTCAATTGTTGCATCCTGCATTATCCATGCAAATGAAGTTTATAAGTTTGATACAATCAGGATATACCAAATTCAAGTGCTAATAATGTAAACAAAATCTTCTTGTCATGCTAAGCAGGATCTTACAAATTATACTGCTAATAATCTAACAAAACCTAAGGTAATGCACAGCAAACATCAATAAAGAGCACAATGTGTTGAACAATCCAAATGGAATGTATGAAAGATTAAAATAAAATAAAAACTGTAGTAAAGGTCGATGATATGTCAAAATCATATATATCAACAGTAAACAATTCTTTTTATTACAACAAATTAACAGTCATTTTACCCAATAATTGGAGTCACCAATATACAGGTACCAGTTTAAAAGCATAAAGTCATGAACTATGAATCTATGACGCAGTATTCTCAAACATCAAAATACTGCACAACCCACAGAAAGTCACCCTTACCTTTCCCAAGACTGGAGCCATCCCCATTATAACTGAAGCCAAAGCAGAACGGACATGCTGTGACGAATCTGACGACAATTCCTGCAAAAGGTTGTCACAAGCTATTAAGATCACTAAAGTGAAATAGCATATAAAGTGAAGTCCAAGTTCCAGAAGTGAACAAATCCTCAAATATGCGTACCTTAACACAGGGAAGAATATGCTGAATTGCAAGTTCTGGACTTAAAATCCGGCAAAACTTTGTTACTTTGCCAGCAGCTGCTATACGTACTTCAGCTTCATTATCTCGAAGTAGCCTCACATATGCAGGGACCAAGTCCGTCCTAGTATCACAATGAATCAATGTCAGAAGAGATGCCAAAGACACATCAAGCAAGTAGCTGGAATAACCTTCTAACGTGGCTCAATATGATAGTGAGGATGATGTGATGAACAGAATAATGCACCCCAGAAAAATGAGCAAATTTACATGACAGTAGTAGAATTACAGCTATAAGGCAGTACTGAGATAATGTGGTAGCTCCATTTTACATAGATACCTGGTAGGGTCAGGGCCCACAGCTTCACAAAGCTCGTATAGCTGATTTGCAACCATGTAGCGCACACGCCAAGACTTATCCTGCTCAAAGGAACCAAGTAAATCATAAGAGCTCACAGGAGCAATAAATTAAGAGTTGGGGTAAAGGTGCGTGTATACATCACTTATGTTTCTCAACACATATATATAAGTATGACAAACACTAAATAAAAAGTCCAGCAAAAAGTGAACCACAAGATTCTCCAAATGACAATGCAAATCAATGTGATCTCTCAGGCTGATAAGACCATGAGCCTAAATAAAAAATGCTCCAGACATTAACTCTCAAAACAACTGAGTAATGGTGATGTCTTCACCGGTAACTTATGCATTCAAAATACATAATTCTCTTAGCCCTTCCTATCTATAACCATAAATTTTGCTTCCAAACCTACACTTTCCTCCCTTTTTCATTTAAATGGAATACTTTCACCTGTTCTAGATTGCTCAATCTCCTAACAACCCCTCTTAGCCTAACTCTTTTTATAAAACGAGATGACATCCAAATTAGAAAATTCCACTAGCAGACCAAAGTTTCACTTTTTTCATTTTTAAATTGAATACTTTCACCTGTTTTACATTGGTCAATCTCCTAACAACCCCTCTTAGCTTAACACTTTCTATAAAAAGAGATGGCATCCAAATTAGCAAGTTTCACTAGCAGACCAAAGATTGCATAAGCAAGCAGGCAGGCACATTGTATTTCAATTGTCATCATCAGCATTAATAATAAAGGAAAAAAAAACCCCAAAAGATGCATCGCAAATAAATATATATTGAAGAACATTAAAAAATTCAGCAAATATTATATGTTAGTGCAGTATTAATATATTGCAATCAAATGCTGCACAATAGTTGACAGAACACAAAAAACAAATGCATAAATCAATACTACATATCAACTACGCAAATACCTGAGAAAAGTTAACAATAACAGGAAGAATGTGCGCAACACAATCTTGGGGCTCCAATAACTTCCCAAGGGCTGCACAACCTTCAACAGCCAATAGCCGAACAGAATCTTGATCTGACATGAAAACTCTAGTTATTAATAAAGATAACCTTACATAAATTCAAAATAGATATGAACTTAATAATCTATTATACAATCTAAACATGCAATTCGTAACATCACCAGACATGAAGTTATTTTTTGTTGCATGTGAGCTTAACAAACAGAATGAAAGGAATACAAGAAACATTGATGATCCTCATTTCATAACAATATAAGTGTCTTGCTCTTGCAAACTAGCTTCTATTGTTATACGTTCTACATTAAATACAAATTTTAGTTGCCTAGTGTTTACACAAGATTTTAACAATTCAATGCTACTTCGGGCCTGCTAGTCCTGATGGGTCTGTTCTTCAGCCTCATTGGCAGGAATGTGACAGCAAACCTATAAAGTTAAAAACTAATTTTAGTTTTCTGAGGAAGCGATCCCAGAACCTTACAGCACCACAATTTTGGATACAGACCAATTTGAAAATATGCCAACATGCTCCAACCATATTTCTCTCTATTGCAGTAGCATGCATCTTTCAGAAGATGTGCCCTAACAGTTTTGTGGGACCACCAATGTTATGAAAAGTCTTCCATCATCTACTGGTTCGCATTCAATCTAAGCAATATGGCTATTACTACAAAGTCAACACATCATCCTGTGATTAGTTTTCCATACCATCAATACCTATTCATTTTATACCAGATCAACATGCCCTGTCATAAACTGTTACTATGTCCTAGACAAGAAGATAAATTACTATAGTATTATGGAATGCCATAACCTCAACTACAGAATAGCATCAAGCAGTGTTATGCCTGGATTCCCACAATACAGCCCATGAGGACAAATGCATAAAAACAATTACTCATTGGTTCTCAGCAATTAAACAAATGAGATTCCTATGCGGGAAAAAAAACATATATCCATCTCTATGAAATATGATAGATTTCCAATTACCATCCTGAGTTAGATCCTCAAATATTGACATTATGTCAGTCTTCAGATGTGCAGCCTCAACAGTTGCAGCAAATTTTCCCAGATTTGATGCCGCAGACCTCCTGACCATGGGCATGTCATCTTGACACAATTGACTGTATATTGACCTCAACTCAGTCTTCAACATATCTGGAGCACTTGGGTACGCAATGTGAAACAGCCCACACGCTGACACTCGAGCAGTAAACCATTCCCCAGCAGCCAACCTCTGAAAATAAAAAGGGACACTTGTCAAACTTTTAGAGAACACACAAATCAATAATAAACTAGTAGTTTCACATATATTGAATCCGATACTTTTTTCTGGATGACACACAAATCAACAATATACAAACCACAGATCTTCTACTAATGGCTTTCATTCTCTTCTATTGTTTATTTGATAAGCATTAGCAGACTTGAGCTAATCAAACATTTAAGAAAATCAATTAATAACTTCAAGAACTTTCACTCTCTGCGGATGTTTGACAATATATCTAGAAAACAGAATGATTTTGACACGGAAGATGCAGTGGCCGAGTATATGAGGTATAAATGTTGAAGAATTGTTCAATTTGTTCAAAGCAATTAAAATTACATGACCAAACAACAATAACCAGATAATTTACCAAACAATGTTGGATAGGCTAAAAAAATATCAATAGGAGGGGAAAAAAGGCACTTTAATAATCTAACCTTCACCAGAGGAATAAACCAGTCAACCAAATCACTCTCCCTCATTTGGGATCCAATCCTACACAATGACTCCACTGCTTTGTCCCTGACACAGGTTTCTTCAACAGTGCAAAGGGTCTCCAAAGGAGGGAGCAGAACATGGGCATGCTCCACCCCTCCAACATATGGAATAAAAACTCCCAACTCTTCCGCCATTGCAAGAAGTACCTCATCGTCATCATCGTTGTTTTCGCTCAGGAATGGGATCAACTCCTTTCTGGTTCGGTCCTCTCCAAGGGCACGAGCGATTGTCGATAGTCGGCGAATTGAGTTCAGCCGCAGCTGAATGTCATCATTTTTTAGCTCATCTATTAGGACAGCTATTGGGTATAGAGGCTCGTCTGCCATAGACATTGTAATTCTGACCATAACAATAGAACATTGCAGCAGGTAAATCATGCAGCATTCATCAGATATAGCTAAAATGTAGTCATACGTATCAAAGAATCAATAAAACGCTACAGTTCCATGAATACTAAGTGCTTCAGCAAATGAATAAGATAATAAAAATGAAAAGCTCCATTTACTAAAAATGAAATTCTTAAACTGGCTAGTTGGAGTAAGAAAAAAAAAGAGGAACTATTCCAAGTTTTTTACTTCATTTTCATTTCTACAAATGTCCCATCAATCAAAGGAGAGCAGTAGATGAACGAATCAAATCTACACCGCAAGATCTAGAAAAACCCTAAAAACTGAATCCAGATAATGAAATGTCTTGACTACTGGAAAATGAGGCGATCCATAGTCCAGACTCCAGAACTAGGTCGTTAATGCTCATTTCGGTTGCTGAGAAAATCAAGAAGTAAAATAAAAAAAATACTCATTTGCGACATAAGAGAACGGAGACATCCACTCAACTGGCGGCGATTTCCACAATTTCGCTCGATTGAGCAAATTATCTTCCGTCCTTATGAAGCGAATACAAAGAATACACAGATTAATCTTCTCGATCTTTCCACAGTTTTCTCGGGAAACAAACAAGGTAAAGAGGACTCAAAATGGAATAGATAAATTGAATATAGTGTGAAGAACCTTAGCTCAGAAAATTTCGTTTAAAGACGCAAATAACAGTTGAAGAAGAGAAGACTGAGAGATGACTCACCGATCTCAAGGAATTCCCGCCGGCTTCTTCCGCTTCTGATGCAGAGAGAAAAGGAGAGAGATTTAAGAGCCGAACTCTGTGGTATTATACTATTATGTCCGTACGTATGGGTATGAAATATGATTGAGTTGAGGTACAGTCGAGTGGGCTCGAATTCGAGATGAACCGGCCCGTGGGCTTATTTAGGGCCTGCCAGCCTGGATAGGCTTTTACAGCAAAATTTCAGACGGATCGTGATTCATGAGATATATCATATATGTGGAAACTTTTTTTATGGAGTATTTTTTTTTTCGGTGAAGTTGAAACTTTCACAGATCTTACTTCTCTTTTTCCATAGTTGATTTAGCCTTTTTTCGTTTTGATGATCTTTTTATCTGCCATTTGTATTATATAGTATATCATTACTAGAAAGATTTGAACTCAAGATCTCAAAACAAACTCAAAACGTTTAAATCACTTGGTTTGATAAAAATGATGTGAAAGACTCATTTCTTGAGATACGTATCCGCAGACGTGAAAAAATATATACACAAGGTTAACTAACTTTTAAATTTTTTTCATAATCGAAAAGACGAGACTTATTTTGGAACGTTGAGAGTATTATCTATATTGTTTTCGTTAATTCACATTTCAAAATTTGGGACTTGCACAATCAAATATTGTGAGGTTTTATTTCAATACACATGGATAAAATACACATGGATATTTTATTTCAGTTTGGGATTTTCAGTTCAGTCTTGCCTTTCCTCAAAAATACAACAAAAGCATTGACTTCCTGAGAGATCCTTGTATGAATTAGTGTACATCACTTCCATGCAAAAAAGCACATTTCAACTGTCAGAGATTAGAGCATAGTTAACTCCTAAGAATGGAATTAACAGAGCCAAAGGCATCAATCTTTTAGTTGAAAGCATCTGCAAAATCTGGTCCAAAACCCCACTTTCTTCGGAAGTACTGTTTCCTCTATGGATTCCTTAAAATTTGCTACCTCACTAAGCTCTTCAAACGAATCCACAATATTCTGAAGCCTCGCGACAAACTCAATGAGAAGGGAAGCAAATGTTGCCAAAGACAAGGAGCTGGCACTTTCGTATGTTCTTGATTCCTCCACTGCATCTGAGCTGACCGACGGGAATGATGGCGGTCTCCTGAACATGTTATCTGTGGAACCTGTCATCCATTCTGATGGAGAAGGAGAAGCGCACGCACTGCCCGTGTTTGGATTGTTAGCATCCCCCCACTCCCCGACAGAGAGTATCACCGGTTTAGTTTCATTATCTTTGCCATCACTGCCAATGATCTGATCAGTGTCTACGGGTTGTTTCCTACCTTTCCAGCTCATCGAATTCACCAGTAGGTACGATTTCTCGTCTATCTTCACTTGCAACGCTTCTGCTGCTTCGTGTACTTCTATCAGAATATCTTCAGCACATAATCTTTCCATTTTTTCTAACTTTCGTCCTAGTTCACGTAAAACTTTTCCTCCTTCAGTGCCTACCCGCTGAAGCTCAGCAGCAAACACCTTTCTTTTATCTGGTGGTGCCTACAATCAGTGGCCGATGCACAACTTTTCAACACTGGGGCACAATATTATATAATAATATAATAACAAAATATAAAATGTCTTATCAATTTT
>JAYMTE010000938.1:0-15109 GCA_036897545.1 Pelargonium fulgidum
ATAAATATTTATTTAGTAACATAATTATTGTATTTAATATTATTTTAATATTTAATTTAATTAATTGTTTCAAGTGAATGAGTTGTTTTGAGCCTATAATAGACATTTTAAGACAACCCAACCGCTCCCCAATCTCATTTTACACGTTTTGCACCTTCTGTTGTGCACGTAACCGACCCTGACCTCAACCACTATCTCCAATTCCATCTCTATCCTCATACAATTATTATGCCAGGTCACTCCACAACAAGCCACGACGCACATCTGGCCCGTCCCCCCGATTTCAAAACTTCTATTCTACGGTCACGATTCAGCCTCCTTACACGTGTCCAGTCTCTACATTAAGATAGAGATACGACCAGCCGACCAGCACCGACTTTTGCTTCTAGACGTTTCTGTGTTAATTTACTAGAACAATTTAGAATCTCACTCGGTTTTGCCCAATTCTCAGCCCCTTTAAATGCCTCCTCCTCTCCGATTCTTCTCCAACATCAAACAAACAAAATCACAAATTTGTTGGATCCCGCTCGCAATCAAGTACTAGGAATTGTTAGTGTTAAGCTCTGCTATATATTAGAGAAGATGATGTCCCTTTTCAGCTCCTTCGATGCCGTCTGCGCCGAGGCCTCTGCCAACAACAAGGTCATCAACTTCTTCTCGCTCCTTCCGGCGGAGGACGATTCCTTCAACAAGCACAAAGAATCTGCCGGAACATCATCATCCTCTACGCCGCAGAAAAAGCCGCAGCCGGAGAAGAGGCGGCCGAGGTTCGCGCCGGAGCTTGATGGAGTCCACTGTTTTGAGACTATTGTCCCGTACTAGAACTGTAATTAATCACAATATAATTTTTTTGAATGGAATTTCTAATTAAAATCAGAATATGTGTAAAATTCTTCAATTTTCTACCTACTTTATATACTTACTTGTCAAATTATTGGACCATCAAACAAAAATGGGCCATGATTTTTCAACCGTGGTGAAGTTGATTTGATCTTGTTTTAGTGTTTCAATCTTGAAACTTATAATAAGCAGAAGCAGAGTTACATGGTTACACACTTACACCCCATCCCCATGGGATGGACCAAGGCAGTTTGTAATTAATTCATAATATATTATTATTAGGTCTTAATAAGTCTTAACAAAACATTTTCCCTCGAGTGAATGGTGTTCCTACTCGAAACCAAAATGGTTTGAACATAATATTCATAAAAAAGATAAGAAACCAACACAACTACTGAATCACCACTAAGCAAGTTCCTAGGCGCCAACTCAATAATGTAGAAGAAAAGACTATCGAATTTATCTGATCCCAAACGGTTGTCAAATCTTGTATTGGTAAAAAAAATTCAGACAACGCCTGCCCAAAATATCAATATCCTTTGCATACATTGACCTACTAGTCTTAAAGCATTATGTCCTAAGAGCCATTGTAGAAACATGTTTTACAGACCCGAAACAAAGCAAGCTGCTCGACTCGAGTTCCACCAAAATGGAACACTAAAACCATAACTCACACATGCAACCTACATATATATAACCAAAACTTAGCAATAAGGCTTTAGCTTTTCATATCAAACTTGGCTAACACTCTTGACTACTTTCTGTCAGCTGTAGAAGCAACTTACTCTGAAAAGTAGCAAGAGAAAAGTGGGTGACAATAGATTATGATTAGATAGCAACTCAGCAGTACAAAAAGAGCAACCAATTGGCATCTAAGGATAATATAGGTTCCTATCTATAAATTTACGGGTTCTTTCCTATATTTGCAAACTTTCTTGCGACACCCAATATAACAGCCTTAGGCAAGAATCCCAGATCAAGACTACACGCAAGGATCACAGCCCCGCCAAAAACAAGGATCTTTGGTATATTATTGCTTGCTGAATCCTCAGATAATATTTCCTTTTTATTATCTGATAGAACATCTTTTCCACCCAATGATCCCAAGTAGGAAGGGTCTATTTTGGTATTGATTTTAGCCATGAAAGCACACCGAGATACTGCAGCCCCAGAAGCTCTTGCTTCCTGGTAGGCACGTAAGCCCGGTTCAAACTTCTTGACAGCTCCCCACATCCCCTGCCGTACCCCAAGCTTTGCAATTTCTCGCGGAATGCCCATATCCTCGTGATGGAAGTATAGCACTTCGCACGCAGTCTGCTGGCCATCACCCCTTCTTGATTCCACTAATGATCAACAGAAAAAAGGCCATGTTATATACTCAACCCTCAATGATCAAGCTGGAAGCAAACAATTATTCAATATGAAAACAGAAGAGTGCCATAAGTTACCTGCTCGAAGGCACCAACTTGAGTAGTATAGATCCACACGTCTAAGTTTGTTACTAGTTGCGATAGACGGGCAGTCTACTCCCTGAAACACACGAGCAAAAGTAGATACGTCATTCAGGTTGTAGTCCATAAAACTAAAGAAGCCACTAGAAGAAAAACTATAACATCCACTTGAACCAGCCAACCACCCTATTGATCTCACATGGAACTGAATTCTAAAACCTTTAACTCAAGATCATTAGAGAAGTATGTAGTCCCTAAACAAAGAGTGTCTTGAGTGAGATAGGTACTACTTACCTTGTCATCTTATGTGTATCAAAATCAATAAATGTCAAAAACAATTTTCTCCTCATAAATCATACCTTCGTCACACAATAATATGAACTTCCAGATTCCCATATTCGGCGACCTATTATGTACTCCCTGTCACTGCAGAAGAATGGAAACTGTACCGGAAAGCATTGGAAGAGATAAGTATACACAGCGAGAAAAAATAATCTGTTAAATTGAACAAAGCAAAGACTCACCTTCCGTATCCAGTTTACTACCATGGTTCCTGTGGTAAGACATTCATCAACTGTAGTAGCACTACTAAGCATATCATCCCATTTTGGTCGGAAATCATCATCCCAGAAGTAGTCCCTCACCATCTCGGGTGTGGCATCCTCAAAGACAGTTCTGGTACGGTATTGGGGAGGGCCAATCTATGCACATCAAATAAAAGGAAAGCCAACCCAACATATTATTTAAATGAAAATACAGACAGCTCTATTGAGAGTCAGAGAGTTGCCATCCAACCTCAATCTACACTATCAGAGTCCTAGTTTTCAATCATTTAGTGCCAATGTTTCTATGAAAATAACATTGAAGCCCTACCTTTGGTTGTCTCCGCCATGCTTGGTAGTGCATACCTGGGGTAAAACGATTCATCATTTGTTCCCAAGTTGGACCTCCATCTTTTACCTCAACGAGCTGGACAAGATGGACTAAATCCTCCTCCGTTAAAAGAGAAGGCTTCCCTTCATTAACTGCTGACGTGCTGCACACGTAATAATAATTATAAATGATTCTTGTTTAAACCTTGTTCTGGACCAAGTAGCCTATTATGCTCATAAAAATACATTCTAGATAAAAGTGTACCGACAAGACGTTAAGTAATCAGTATCAAGTAGCTCCAATGTGTTCTAGAAACCAATCCTTAAGCCAAAAGCACCATGCAAAATAGGGGCAACGGGGTCACTCAAGATTCTCATGGTTCAAGAAGATTGTAACGAGGGTGTCTGTTTACTTCTGCTTTTATAAATGCAGGCCTACCTGTATAGTGTTTCTTGATTGAGAAAACCAGCTTTTATCATTGCTCATGGCTCTATTAGTGCATGTGTTGGATAATAATAAAAGCCTAAGAAAACAGTAACAACTTTCAGAAAAGCTATGCAAAGTTGGAGCTAAACCTGTGCACAGAGAATTGAATCCTGCTGCTGAATATTCATGTGATGTACCATAGTGTCGCATAGAGTTTGATTTCTTTGTCCTTTTCAGTGTTCAGGCTTCTAAGCCAATACAAAAATTCTTTACAAAATGAAGGAACAAAACATGACATCATTCTCAATGAAATAGGTACTTTGCCACCAGTTCAGATGATTGCATCAGCTTGCTATCCCAAGATTTTGGTCAAGTTTTACTATTATACATGTCTACAAATTATATAAAACTTTGATGGAACAGTGAATCCAACAAACAAGTGCCAAAATTAGAATTAATAATAACATAAAAAATTAACAAGAGAAACTATGGTACCTGCAATCATCATACTCATAAGATGCCACAGCCACAGAAGGAGCTTTGTGATCAACTTCATCATCCACAACACAAGACTTGTCAGTTTGGGACTGCAGTGAGACTGAACTCGTACCCGAAGCCAAACCAAGCCCCTTGAATGGAGTTATAAATAATCGAGACAGAGATAAATTTTTAATTGATCTGGAAAATGAAGAACCCAATTGGTCTCTCTCCCCGACTACCCATTTGGGCTCCCATGCCAAACCAATCAGTATTCCAAAGAGAAACGCTATACACACAGGACCCAGAAGCAGAACCATCTCTGGAATATGCTTCAATCAGAGTAACAAACAGCAATTATTAACCAAAACCCAGTAAGAGTTTATGCATTTGGGTGAATTGGGAGATGAGAAAAGGGTGTTTGGTGGGGTTTGGCTTTATGTGGCAACGCAATTTGATGGGATTCATTAACAGAAAAGCAGCTCCTGCGGCGCTCAAAGAGGTAAAAATGAAATAAATTGATAGGTTGGGGAAGAAGAAGAAAATAAAGGGCAGCGGCCGAAGAGCGAAAGACTTGTCCTTTTGGGTTGGGCAAAACTAGGATTCTTTGCTTTTCACGTTGTGATTGGTTACATCTTTTATTGGTTTTGTCAATTTGGGAGAGGCTTCTCTGTTTTGTCATATGCTAACCTCAAAACTATTCTCTTCCTTTTCTTCCCAAAAGATTGTAAGGCCGTATTTCTCAAGTTGGGCTACAGCAATCAAAGAAATTTATTCAACATTTTACATATTTTTAGCTACATCCACAAGTATTATACCTCTATAGGTATTTGAAGTAAATAACTTAAACAAGCATTGCATGTGGAAATAATAAAACCCATGGGAGAAAAAAACAACAACAACTTGATCTTGCTATGTAGAGCATTCTTTTGAATTGTGGCGTTATTCTGGATTTCTAGCGCACATATGTTTCCACAACTTCGATATTGTTGGCAATGTTTTGCATTCCTACATGTGAATCCTTCCGCCATCCACATTTTCAATAATATATTTGTTTTTATCTCATAATCTTCTGGAAATTGACTTAGATACAGAAAACAAGGTTTTAGTATGCGGCAAATTGAAATAACTAAAAGATAACACTTCATTCACTCCCAACCATTGTTTATCGTTTCCACCTTTACCCCTTCTTAAATATGCTATGATGTTATTGCAACAATTTCCCAATCTCTCAAAGTTGCCTTGGTGGCCAAGGTTCCGGCTAGGACTAGAATGACTAAGGGTAAATCTCTGCAATGTTTGATCATTTCCTTATCCAAAATTTCCTTGTTTTCCTTGTCTACACAATAGATATGAAGAAAAAAAAACTCATGTGACGTGGGAACCATATATATATTAAAGTTGTTTTTCGATCTATTCCTTTTATTAGGATGAAAAATATTTTGTAATTATTTTTATAACCAAATCTAATGGGATGAGCTTTTAATATCTCATCGTATTTTTGATTGGTTGAATGAGCATTCACTTGGACTAAAGACCATTCAATTGATATGCGCACAATTAGATTTTGCCGAAGTTCAATTTTCCCATTTTCAAGTATATTTAAGCTTTCTATTTGTTTAGTGTTTTTTATCACTATAAATATAATGTAATGGGAAATACCATAAGAGCATGAGAGAGTCAAAATTTAGTTAGAATAGTTATTCTTCTGGGTGAATCTTAGATTAGATCAAGTAGATAGAAAGAGATTTGCAACCAAATTAAAAAAATCTAATAAAGAAAAGAAGTAGAGTCAATCTATGGAGTAGATAAATAACAAAATATTCAAATACTCTATATTGTGATTGTTTTCATGTTATTCCCTGGGATAATTCTTCTTTTGTGCCCATTGTTTATTAGCACAACAAGTCTTTATGTGACTACTGGACTCTAACGTACTCTTGTTTAGTTGTTAGGTTGCTAAATGCGTGCAGATTGGACTACCACAACTTCTTATTTTAGTGTTCCTTTCACAGATATTGTTTATGGATGTGTGATGCATTGTGTTGCTCATTATAATTTTAACCATCTCATATGCTCTCGTATCATTACTTTTTAGAGTTTTGATCTTTGTGACCTTTGGCTCATTATGTTCATTAGTGGATTTTATGAAGTATATGCCACTCATTAGATATTTTTTAGCTCCCGCGGGAGACCTTTGAGCGTCCGGCATCAGACGACTGATTGCGAGAGCTTGGCCTTAGTCCTTAGACGAAATGATCAAGTTTGTCTCACCCTCGGTCAAGATCTACGATGATTGTCATCGAATGATATTTATGATCGTTCCCGCGCACGGGCTTGGTAGATCAACTTTCCCTCAGAAACTTACTTGGTCTGTCAAAGCAATGGACAGGAACGAACGTACGAAACGTGCCGGGTGGAACCTTGCGCTCGGAGCTATGGCGCTTGGAACCATGGCACATGGAACCGTGCGCATGGAACCACGCGCTTGGAGCCGTGCGCATGGAACCATGCGCATGGGCCGTGCGCATGGCTTCCGTGCGCATGGAATCATGCGCATGGGCCGTGCGGCTTGATGAAGTTTGTGCGGAGATTGTGCGCTTGGCTGCGCGTATGGGCCAAGGACGGCCTGGTGTGAGGCCAATTTGCGCGTGGCTCGCGCAAATGGACGGGTCCGCGCATGGTATGCGCATGGCTTGGAGGGGACGGATCCGCGCATGGCATGCGCGTAGCTCGCGCACGGATGGATGGCGCACGGCATGCGCGTGGCTCGCGCAAATGGACGGATGGCGCACGGATGGGTGTTGCGCGTAACTCGCGCCAGGCTTGGGATGCCTCCAACTCACGCATGGGATGGAGCACGTTCGCGCATGGCATGGTGTATCCGTCCCGTGCGCATGGCTCGGCGCGAAGCGCATCCGCGCATGGGACCATGGTCCGGCACGTGCCATGCTCGTGACACCTTTGGGTCATTCCAAGCTTCTCTTCGGGTCATTCCGAGTTCTTTTTTAGATCTTTCGAATATCTTTCGACCCGCGTTTGACTTCTTTGACCATTCAGGGGATCCACGTGTCACTCAAGCATTGACCAACTTATTCTCAATTTTTTGTGCCGAATCAGCGACCAATAATGAAATGAGTATTTGGAGATTATCCGGAGATATTGGTGAGAGAGGGTGCGATAATCACTTTGAAAGTCAGAAATGATGAGGTAATTTTAGATGACGGATGGGTTTGTTTTGGGTCAAGAATTGGTAATCCATGACCCAATCGTTACGCCAACGATTTGGGGTAGGCTAACTGCAGTATGTGTACAAATTTGATTGGCAGGTTGATGGTGCGGCTTAATAAATTGAACACTCCTAAGTCCTACCCGTTTTGTCGACCAATTTCTTATTCTTCCGTAACATGTCATCACATTGATGTCCAACACTATTGAGTCATGAGTGTGTGGACCAACACTACTTCTCTTCCTCAATAATTAATAAATTGGGAAAAACAGGAGAGGCAGGCACGCAGCAGACAGTGAGAAAAGTCAAATGGGCTTGGTCAACGGAGAGAGAAAACCCACATCCGATTTCACCGGAGCTCAGACCACATCACCACCACTCAAACCCAATCAGCCGCCGTCACTTTCCGCCGACAATCCGACGTGTCCCCTAGTGGGTCCCCCATATCCATACCAAAATTCCATTAGGACCCACCAACATACCATAAAAATTGTTTTTTTTTTAAAAGATTTAAAAAAAAAAAAAAGAACCCAGCTTGGGGATGAGGATGGAGGGTGGCTGGCTGAGAAGAAAATCTTCGAGAAAAAGAAAGAACACAAATTTTCTCAGAAGCCAAACAATGGGATTGGTGGAAGAGAGAGACCTCTGAGACCATCCTCCAAAAAGGGCAGTAATAGAGAAATAAAAGTTTTTTGATTTCTTCTATTAATTTTTTGTAATTGTTGTTGTTGATTCTTTTTTCATTGCTGCCTTTTTTGAATTGAATTGAGTCTCAATCTCTCAGATCCACCTCCTTTTTTGTTATTGAATCTTCATATTTGATTGTATTTACCATTTTGTCCAATTCTTCTTCTACAATCTTTGTTTTCTACAATTATGTAAATGGAAGTTTCATTCATCTCTGCCATTTTGCTGCCCTTTTGTTTATTTTAGATAAAAATTGTTTCTTTTTCTTACAAGGTTGCTTACTCTAGAGGGGATTCCTTTTTTTTCTTTTTCCTTAACTGTTGAGTGTTCTGGGTTGTTTCAGTTTTGTCCCCCTTTTTTCTTAAATTTTTTTGTTAGTTTTCACTGTTTTTTCAGCTACATTAAGGTTATGGAGGATGTAATTGTGAGCTTGTTGATAAGAAGGTGTAGAATTGTGTTAATAGATGAAGAATGAGAGGCCCTTATAGATAATTTTGCACGAAAGCCTTTACGGGTTTGGGTTACTTTTGGAGATTTTAGCTGCATAAACTTGCACAAAGTTTCTAGGTTGTTGTTTTAATTGTTTGATATACGGGTTTGAGTATATTGAAGGGGGTGTTTCGTACCAAAAAACCTGGCGTTTTTGTATAGTATATTGTATACAGTCCTGAACAACAATGAGGGTCTGGTGGAACTCATTTGGATCCCTGTTCTCTTGTTTCTTGGTTTTGGTTCTTGTTTCTGAAATACGAGAAGGCTGGTCGCTGAATGCTGAAGGTAAAACTTTTTTTGGTATTGTTGTTAACAGGTTGGTGCTTGTTGTCTATTTGTTGAATTCGGGTTTCAAATTCACAGGATTGGCATTGTTGCGATTTCGGGGAAGAGTTGATCATGATCCTCATGATGCTCTAAAAAATTGGAATCCTAATGATGGAGACCCTTGCTTATGGACGGGGGTATATTGCAATGATAGTAAAGTGCAAAAACTGTAAGTCCCAAATAGGTTCCTCAAAAATTTTGAGTGACTTCAAAATACATCTGTTCCGTAGTAGTGGTGGTCAAATGAGATGCATCTGGATCATGTAGCTTTGAGTTTGATTTTGATTTTTTTTTCATATGTTATAAGCTACATTTATGTTGTTAAAGCGGTATTCATATTCTTGTTTGCATGTATGTGCAGGAACCTGAGTAGTCTTTCTCTCGGAGGAACATTAGCTCCTGAGATTGGACAACTTAGTAAATTAAGATCTCTGTAAGGAGCATTAGATTTTGTTATTTAAGAACATTTGTAATATACAAGGTTTATTGATTCCGAAACTTGTTAAAATTTGTGATCATTTTTTTCCGCATGTCTGCGTTTAAAGTGTACTCTACAAGAACCGTTTCTCTGGTCCCATTCCAAAAGAGGTTAGGGGGCTTCCAAAGTTGGAGCTATTGGACTTGAGGGATAATAACTTGAGTGGAACGGTTCCAGCAGAAATAGGCGAAATGCTGTCACTAAAAAGCTTGTGAGTTAGCTGTAATATATTTGATACGGGCTCGCTTGTTTAAGCTTTTATTTCTAGCTAAGCTACCTATTCTGAACTCATTTTGTATCCTAGGTTGCTTTCTGGCAATAAATTTGATGAAAGCGGTACATCTGCTGTGTCTTCAGGAGTCGGCTGTAAAAACAAAAAGTTTGGAAGCTGGTAAGAGATTACAAATTGCAATGTGTGGATTTTCATAGTCACTTGTTCATTGATAGCCTTTTGATTTGTGTCCTACGAATGTCAACGGAACACTATGTTCAAGACTCAAACTACGAGTAGAACTAAAACAACTTCTTTGGGATGCTATCCAATTTATAGGATTTTTGTTATTTACAAATTATACTGTACTAAAGCTATCTCATTAAATATGCATGTCTTATGTGTAGCATGAGGTTGTGGAATGTGTAGAATAATGATCGCCATATATTTTACACACATGATTTCAGGACTACTAAGCTAAGGCACTCAATTTTGAGAGAATGACAAGATTGCCTTTTCTTTTTTCTAGCTAATTGATCGTGTAGTGCATTAATCTTTTTTGCTGGTAGTGCATCAACTATGCATATATATGTAGCTACAAGTATGTTGTTTTTCTGAAAGATAAATGTGTTTTGCAGCATCCGACAGGCAAGCTTGGCAAAACTGAATAAGGCCGATTCACTAGCGATTCAAGTCAAAGGAGTTCTTACTCGTTACCTGAAAGCCCTGCCACTGTATGACACTACGATACTTGTAGCTCCCTTGTCATTCTCTCAATTGTTGTGTGTTTTATTCATCAAATTATGTAAATTTCTGCATTTTGGTGAAGGTTCATGTTTGGGAAGCATTCTCGCCAAGGTTGCACAGAAAGTCTGTGTCATATATCCAGTGAGTGCAAGCTTTTTCTGACCCATCCCTTGTTTATTTTGCATTCAAATTTGTGCCTTTGAGAAACATAATGACATTGCTTCTTGTATTAACCAGGTTCATCTGAGCCACATGTGATTCAAAATGTACATTTTGTGCGCCGTAGGCTACTAGAAGAGTCGAATAATATCCCATCTGCAACCGCTCCCCGTACTGCTGCTAGGTTATCCTCTGCCCTAATCATTGTTCTTCCAACTAGCCGAAGTAGTGGAACTTTTCCAGCTGTATCCAATGCAAAGAAGGCTTCTAGTACATCAGTTCCTGTACAGGAAACTAACCGCGAACCTCTGGATGAGGACAAATCTGGAACAAGCATATGGGAGCGTTATGGGAAATATTTTATCATATTTCTAGCTGTAGATCTCTTGCTCATTATTTGTGCAGTCATGGTCATCATGTTCCGTAGGCGGGGAATGACAGCAATACGTCCATGGAAGACTGGGCTAAGTGGACAGTTGCAGAAAGCATTTATTACAGGTAATTTTATTGTCAATGATTCATTACTAAAAGTAAGTTTTTTTATTTTTTATTTTTTATTTTTTTATTTTTTTTTATTTGGTATTGCAATGTTGTGAAGTACCAATTCATAGTATTGATCTAATGCCTACAGTTGGTTGCTGAACAGTTTTTGTTTGCGGATACAAAGCTTAAAAGATCAGTGTGTGTCTCTGGTTAAATTAAGATAAACATTAACTTCTTATATCAGTCATTAATCTCAATTAGCCTTAATGCATACGATGATGTTTCTTAGCTTCACTCAATAACATTAGTATAATGCCAGGAGTTCCAAAATTAAATCGACCAGAGCTAGATATAGCCTGTGAGGATTTCAGTAATATCATCGAAACTCTTGATGGTTGCACCATATACAAGGGAACGCTTTCTAGCGGAGTGGAGATTGCTGTTGCGTCAACTGGTGTTAAATCTTACAAAGACTGGTCTAACTGCTCAGAAAAGGCCTTCTGGAAAAAGGTAGGTTTTACTTATGAGGTCTTAATATCATAAAGATTTGGTATGCATTGGTCACGGGAACTTCCAACACGTTGTATCTCTACAATCTCTAATTCCTTTCTGTTCAGTGAAATTGAAAGTTTTCTTTATGGGATATTTTAGATTGCTACACTATCACGGATAAATCATAAGAACTTCGTCAATCTTATTGGCTACTGTGAGGAGAATGAACCTTTCACGAGGATGATGGTTTTTGAGTATGCTCCAAATGGAACTCTCTTTGAGCATCTTCATTGTAAGTTTCTTACTTCACGCTTTTATCATGATGGGGATGGTAGTTATTTTGGGTGGCTTGACCATTGAGAGCCTAAAGCATTCGTTACGTTTTCAGTTGAAGAAGTTGAGCACAATCTCGACTGGAGTGCAAGGATGCGGATCATTATGGGAACTGCTTATTATCTGCAATATATTCACCATGATCTGAACCCACCTATAGCACATTCTGATCTGAACTCAAGAAACATATATTTGACGGATGACTACGCTGCCAAGGTATTCCACTTTCTCCCAAACATGTTCATCGCGAAAATTATTTTCGAACACATTTGTGGCATGATCTATCTCTCTCTCACACAAACACACTCACACTAACGCAGATCTCAGATATCATTTTCTCACCAAAATGTAAGAGCAAACCAAAGATCTCAAGCGAAGAAGTGCGCTCTGAACAGCCACCTTTAGCTGACGATACAAAAGCGAATGTCTACAGTTTTGGAATGTTGATGCTTGAAACTATCTCGGGAAAGCTGCCCTACTCTGAAGAACAAGGGTCACTTGTGGATTGGGTTAGTTCAAAATCCAATTACATGCTAGAATAGAATGGCTGTTCTTTATACCTTTATAGTTCATGAAAGTTGAATTTGTTTTAAACTGTTCAGGCGGCTAAATATTTGAGTGACAAGAAGAGCATCGGCTTAATGACCGATCCAACCCTCAAATCCTTTGAAAATAACGAGCTTGACATCATCTGCGAGGTTATACAAGACTGCATCAAACCCGAACCAAAGCATAGACCAACAATGAAGGAGGTTGTTTCCAAACTCAGGGAAGTGCTTTCTTTCTCACCCGATCAAGTGGTTCCAAGACTCTCTCCGCTCTGGTGGGCTGAACTCGAAATTTTATCAGGGGAGACGTAAAATCTCTCATTCATTCTCTTCTCGGTGTTGTATATGATGATCATCACGTTACATTTAAGCGCGGAACTAAATCCTGTCAGTATTTGATATTCAAATCGCCTTTCTTTTTTTGGTGTCTGTCATTAGGATTCATATCCTTGATTCTTTAGTTTCTTTGCCTACCCGTTATGTGAAAATAAATGAGTGATAGAGTGTTCTGCAAATGTGCAGCATTATCATACATAATTATATGTATTTTGTGATTAAGGTTTGAGATGTAAAATACTAACATAGCATTGTAATATATTTGTTTGATGCTCTTGATGAGACTTTGGGGAGAAGTGTTTATATGTCATTGGTTTAGCCATTTTGGTGGATTTTTTTTTTTTTTTCCTTTGACATGTCATATGATTTTGGGATTTTAAAAAATAAGAGCTCGTTTAGTCGTAGAAAATAATTTTTATTTTTTGCTTTATATTTTCGTTTTCATGTGGTGTTCTTGGAGAGTCTTATAACTTAACCAAGCCAATTAAATCATTCAGCACATTAAATTTTTCTCATACCTAATCAAGTGTATTTTTGAGAATGGAGCAATCCACTCGATCAAAAGTTTTACACAAAGTCAAAGTGTATTGACAATTAAGCTTAGACCAATTTTTATTTGACTTGCTTCAAATTGGAATAATTTTTATACAAAATATGTACTAAGAGGGCCAAATGTATACTGAGAAGACCAAATCCAAATAATTTCCGAACACAATCAAATTGGAATAATCTTGATACAAAACGTATACTGGGAGGACCAAATCATAATAATCCTTATTCTACGATGATTAAATTGATACAAAAATCAAATTGGAGAACAATTTGAAATAAAACGGGCAGTTAGAGAACCATTTTGGAACAATCTTAATACTAAGAGGACTAAACTGAAACGAAAACCAAGTTGGAGACCAGTTTGGAGCAAAATGGATACTAAGAGGACCATATTAAAACATTTACTTTTACCTCTTTTTGCAATTTTTATCCAAACATCACTTTCCGCAACTCAGTATTTTGCATTTTCCTTTATTTTCCAGTGTGTCAAATGTTGTTATCAATTTTTTCGAGAAAGTTAACATTCTAGAATAATTTACTTTCCCGTTGTAAAAAAATACATTTTTAATGCAAAAAAAAACTAATATTTTATTACTTCAAATCGAATGATAACAAAGACGATGTTTATCTAGGGACTTGAAAACCAACCCACCTAAACAAGTCTTTGTCAACGATAACAAAGACGATACAAATATACACTACCAAATTTGACCCCCTATTGCAACACACACAAGAACGTTTGGGATACGCAGAACAGCGTTGCCATCATTATTCGTATCATTTTGACATATAATATATTAGCCTATGTTGCGATAGACAATTGCATCATTTTGAAAAAAATTACCATCACTTTATTCAATGTTGTTGAAACCGTTTGTAGAAACGTGTAACTAGTATATCTGCAATACAAATATGTGTGTTGTTGTTGGAACTAAAAGGCAACAAACATTTTTCATATTTCGTGTCATACATGAAATGTTGATACTATAATGAGTAACATCGTTTAAACTCTTAGTAACAAAGTGTTAATGTTTAGTAATCTTTGTTGCAACATTTATTTTGAATTTGCAACTGGTATTGGTAGATGAAAATAATTATATGTAACATTGTTTTCACTTATACCAACATTCGTTTATTGTTGATTAATGTTTCTTTCAAACATATTTATTAAACGAGCAACAATTATTGGATGATACAAATTAAACTGGGATTCGAGATTAAAACATTCGCAACAAGTAGAAAATGATGCGTGATAATGTTTGCAACACTTCAACTATGTTGAGTAAATATAGCAAATATAATTAGCATCAAAGTGACAATGTAGGTAATACATAAATTGCATCACAACCTTTGATGTACCAACATACGGTAAATGAAGGCTAAAATAAAAGACAACACATCAAAAATAAATGTCTACTAACATTTGTTGTTGCTAATATCTAAAATTTCATATTTAAATAAAAATATTCATAGCTCTAAATTTAATAATGGTTACAACAAAAAAGTATTCTTCAATACACAAAACCCCTAGTATGACATCTAGAAGACCTATTAAAATGTCTCAAATACAAAACCAATGTTCGTACAATGAGAAAACGTGATTCCTCGAAACACTAAAGAATTAAAATTTTCACTAAACTATACAAACTATTCCACTAAACCATACAAACTATAACGTTTTTGGCGAACTCTTGAAGGACGAAGCGAAACTTTAGTTGCACTTAGGATTGATCCAACCTGGGAAAAAAATTAGTGTAATTGTACAAATTTTTTTAAGACAATTGTTGATAAATGATAGTGCAATTGTACGAAAAGTTTAAGACAATTGTTGATAAGAGTTATAGTGTAAATTTTTAAACACCTGCACAAACAATGAAATATTAGTTAACTATTATTGTTTTCTTGAATATAACTATCAAAACATAATTCCAAATAAATAGCACATCAAGTATGACCAGATTTGCACAG
>JAYMTE010000939.1:0-15107 GCA_036897545.1 Pelargonium fulgidum
ATACTATATTTGTTTTTGCTTAAGATCTGTTATTTATTTGTGCTGTTCAATAAATAAAGGGAATAAAAAAAAGAGTTAATAATATATCTTAGAAGTTCCCCAAGATTATGAATGAAATTATTAAATACTTCTTTGAATAGGAACCTAGTCTCGTATTTTTTTTATTTCAGTTACAAAAGGAGATTAAAAAGTACTGTAAGATGTACTGTACTGGCTGACTAACAGGTAACATTAGGTACCTTTAACCAATCAAGCAAGTAAATAGGAAAATCCCTTTAGCAGAGAAAACTCGACTACCTTAGTTATGTATTACTTGTTCAAATTTCAAGGTAAAGCCCCTATAACTTAGAGCCGGAAAACGAGGGTTCAAAAGTTATCCCTAATATTTGGCAGAAGTTCTGCAGCTCTTTTTCTGTGTTCTCTGTTAGAATATTCCTCCAACCTTCTATCTAGTGTAAAAATACGAATTAAATATGTATAAAGCAAGGTGGTGAAAAGTAGTTTATATATCTCAATTTAATAAAAGGTACTCTATCTATCTATACTATCTGAGACCTAACATAGATATATCCTTAAAAACCCTTAACCCTGGTTTAAAGCAAATAATGCCAGGATCTAAAATCCCCCATAGCGTCTCTCCAAGCTTCAAATGGGACTGAACTAAAATCTTCTTTTAAAAGGAGGATTTTTGGTTTGTAATTTTTATGTATTATTTCAGAAAACGGGAAACTTATTCTACTAGGTTTAATAGATGCATTAACAACTCCAGAAGATTCAAAATGTAGTCGCAGTGGAAATCTTTATTGGATACCCCAAAAGAAGTAAACCAATAAATTTCTACAATAATTATCATATTTGAATTACAAAAGGATAAGCACATGTCATATAGTAGTTCAATCCGAAGGGTATCCCTTACTATAAAGTTACGAAAAACTCTGAAGTATTAAGAGTAAAAAAACCCTGTCACATGCATCAACCCTTGTGAATTATAAAGATCTTGACGCTAGATTGAGTAACCCTTCCTTTTATATTTAAGGATACTCTATTTTTAGAAACCTGTTTATTAGGTATTCGTTCAGAGAAGTAAGGAAGGAAAGAGAGTACTCAAGGTTATCCTATTTATAAAATTGTTCTTGCATTTAAACCCTCTAGAATCTTTTTTCTTTAAATTGACAGGGAAATGTTCTATTTATTTTTTCCGATAGAGCTTATCTTGGACAAAGGGCTAGTAGCTCAAAGTAATTAAGACATTTATCCTATATTTTCCTAGGCTTATATTTATCTCTTTGTTAACTTGGCCTGAAAAGTGCCTTACCAGGTTCCCCTAAGTATTACCATATCTTGTCTAGAACTTTCAAGTACCGGGTTTTTTCTTAAGGGTCTCCAGCACGCTCTCATCTATTGTAAGAAATTTCTGTGTCTTAATTTATTATCAAAGTTCTTATATATCTACCAGATTCGCAGGGTATAGTGCAAAGTACAGTCTAGGTGTAATGAAAATCTTTTCTATAACAATAGTTCTACTCTAGCTAGAAAGGTAGGCAGAAATTTGAATATATTAGATCTACTACTCACGTTAAAGAATCTCTTTCTATTAAATAAAGTTAGGCGTAGACCCTTTATAAGAGGGCGTTTCTAGGTAGAAAGTTAGAGCATTCCCTTTAGCTGGAGATACTTTGAGTCTTTATTTTGTATAAACCGCAAGAGTACCTCATTTCATGGACTAAAATCTCAAGTATTTTTGCAAAGAGCCCCATAATGAATAAAAATTGACAACAAATCCAAAAAAGTTTAGGAATGAGGACCCATTTTAGCTCTTATCTTCTTACAGTGCATTCCTATACAGGACTTGACACAAAGATACTTGACTCTACAGGGGATCTAAATTCACTTTAGCTAGCTCTATAAAGATATAAAGATACTTTCTTTCTCTAATCAATTAGAACCCCTTATTTCCTTATTTTGAGCTTTATAAATTTCCAGCCCAATGCCAGCACAAGCTATTATGATACTACGAAGCAAGACTCCACTGTAGGTAGATTGTGAGTCCTATTCATTTGACATGTATAGCCAGACTCACTTTTATGCTTGATAGCTATACCTGTACTCTGTGTTCTGTCTTTCCTGTCATAGCTTCTGTCTTATTGTAGTTACTCTCTTAGGAAGGGAAGCGTGAAGAGCTGTTATGCTTTGAAGCACCTTATTAATGAGTTGTATTACTTGTTTAAGGTGTATTCCTCTCCTCTTACTTGTAGCTAGCACTATATAGAGGCAAAGAAAACAAACGCAAGCATTTCCCTTGAATTACTAACTACAATTCAAAACTGAACTCAGTCCCGAATTAGAAAGTAGGTGACATCTATATGGAAATTCAATAAGACTCATTTCCCTTCCAGAATTGAAGACGAAACTTGTTCTTTTCTTCCCTTTCGTCCTCAAACAAGTTCTCCCTATAGAGACCAACTCAAAAAGAGACCAAAACGTCGACTTTGACTGCTATATGAGACTCCTTTTTTCTTGTTTAGAAAAGGCTTCCCTTCCTAAAATGGTGTTTATTCAGTCTGCAGTTATATGAAACGTGAATTTTCTTGTCAAAATGGATAGAAAATGGAGACTCTACGTAGGGAAATGCAGTAGTATTAATTAGAGAGACCACCTTAGACAATCAAGAGCAGACGCTAAAACAAGAATGACTTTAGCAGCACACATACTTCCTTATAGCTTCAATGCCAGCGATACCGCTTTACTTCCATAAGCAGCAAACAACAAAACAAAGAAGACAAAGAGCTTGTCCACTTCCCTTGCTTGGCTTCCTGGCAGGCTTTACTTCCTTCCGAAATAGTTACAATTCAGATAGTAATTTCCTACTTTCAAAGGACTCAAAGGAAAAGACTAAGGTGAGTTCCGTTCCGATATATTGTATTAGTTCTTCTAAGAAACCAAAACCCTGTAACAAATAAGTACAACCAGGAATTATTGACTCCTTCACTACAAAACAGGAACTCATTTCAGTCTCAGAATCCTTTAGCTGCAACAGCTTATCCGCTTAGACATGAAAGGGAGACTGTCCATTACCAAGACAAGAGAGGTTTTATAGGGGATTTAGGTTCCTAAGAAAGAACATTACAGAGGCGCTGGCTAGATTTATCTTGTTCTTAGGCTTTCAATTAGAGTCTTTAGAGGACCTATTAGACTGAAAACGGGACTTTACCTATATATTTATTATAGCTAAGGTGAACACTTCAAAAATCCGAGGTTATTTGTTAAGGTATAAAGAGTTTCTTAAGTACTCCATTCTTTTTTTGTTTAAGTGTATGAGTAATTACGACCCATACCCAAAAGTTTCCTGTTTACAAGACCGACTTTAGACTAGAGAATTAGGATTTGAACCAGTGTCTCGATGAAAAGTTCTAAGTTTTTTTCTTTTGAGTAAATACAGGTTTTGCAAGTTCTTAGATAGGTATACTATAATCTTTGAATCAACAAAAATCAATTTGCCAGTGGGTTATGTAAAGCCTATCAGGATCAGATAAAACATTTTTTTTAGGGAGTCCCTCGTCTTTAGTTGTAGTAAGAGAAAAGTTAAGTATTTTAGAGTATTAGAAAAAAATCCTGTATAAGTTTTTAATCCGAATTCCTAAGCCTGCTCTAGCAGGAAACCCCCTAAAATGAGTAAAACATAAGTACATTCCTATAGGATCTAATCTAGTATTTAAGAGTGGTTATTCCAGTTGAATTTCTGTCTTGTTTGTATATAGAGGTTTTCTAGATGAGCCCCTAATAGGAGCTAAAAGGTTAACTTATACCAAATAAAGTAAAGGGGACTAATAAAGGCAATACTAAACTGAAAGCTATCAAACAAGGCTGTGTCTATACTAGAATTACCTTTACAAAGATAAGGATGGGCCCTTTTTTAGAGCGCGCCCGACTCAATTAGACTATTCCCTTTTAGAGTAGTAGTTCTGTGCTTGTATGAGTTATAATTATTTATATATAGTCTATGGGGCCAGTTTAGGCAAACGGGTAACCTTATCTAATTACGGCATTTATAAAGAATTGTGATTGCTGAGGAGTTAAGAAATTGTCTTTACTCTAGTAGGAGCTCCTGTTAATGGATTTGAACCCTGGGTTTCCGCTTTATTTAAAAGTACGGACCTAGACTATGGATTATTGCTTAAACTTTTCCCAGTAACCTGTTGATTGAAGACTTCAAAAGATCTGCAGCAATAGAAGCCTCGATTCCTAATCACGATAAATGTTAAAACTCATGTAATTTGAAACCACTTTTCTATAGTTAATGTTGCAGTTTACAGGGGTTTATTAAAATTAAAAAAGCAGCGAACTCATAAAAAAGAGTTTGATCTAGCATTTTTTGTATACTAAACCTAACCACAGGTATATAACACCTCGAGTTAAACTAAACGGGTTTACCCATATATTTCATAAAGGGCCCAGAAATGCGAGAGAGGACTCTAACTTCATATTAATTATGATTCTAGTACATAGATGGATTAGATAGATATTCCTGTGTAAAAGCCTCTGCTTGTATAATGAGATATACTTCCCCTTTTCTCAATTTCTTTTCTATAAACCCCGCGTATTCCAAAGCATTTTACGATACTCAAAGGAATAAATGACCTCCTATCTTAGCCCTTACTCTAAGAAAGCTTTCCTAAACAATTTTGACAGCTACTTTCGAGAAAATTTCTTTACTCTATCTTTTATACAAGCGAATGCAGATATTATTTGGAAACCACAATCTAAAAGAGTTTAATATATGTTTCTTCTACCCCAAGTATATCACTAGAAGCAAAGTTCACGAATTCTTGTGGAGATTACGAAAGAATCCAACCGAAGTCTACTAATTTACAAAAAAGAACAGGCTCTCTTATTCCTGGGGGTCCTTTCTACAGGAAAAATGCACTTTACAAGTGAAGGGCTGTAAGGGGAGGGATAAAGATAGAAGCTGGGGAATAATAGACTCAAAAGTTCCTTTGGTTCTTGCTTTAGAATCTGAGCCTGCTATATATACAAGACAAGGTTCCTAAGAAATGGAATTACAGATGCTAGATTTATCTTGAACTTGTGTTCCTAGGATTTGGATTTGAAAGAGAGGATTATAATGAATACAATTAATTAGCAGCACTTGCCTTGACCTTCCAAGTCCCTTCCTAACAAAGAAATAGAATGTAGTCAGTTACTGGAATCAGCTCTCAAAGAAGAGAATCTATAACTGCAACACCTTCTATACCCACTTCCTATACCCATTAGACATGAAAGTGAGTCTAAGCTTAAGCTCATAAGCTGTATCTATCCTCAAAGGAATACTAATACCTAATACAAATTGTTAGGATTATCTGGTTTAGGAAATAGACTTCAAAGGAATCTCCAGAATACAATGTGCTACACTTGCTAGCTTCCCTATCTTCTTAGAATTAAGGTATTTCCATTCAGAATAATTATTTAACTCCAGTGCATGTATGTAGGTCTTAAAAGGAAGTCAATTCCGCTTTAGAATTGGAAACAAAAGAGCAACTACTGCATTAAAGTAAAAAAGGGTCTGTGTTTATCTCTAAAATGTCAATTATCCTAAGTTTTGATACTAAGCAAGGCGGCTCTCCGTCCACTTTTCATTTATCTATTTGCTTCCTTTTACCTTTCTTTAGATTTAGACCGGCTTTCTACTTTAAATAATAGGAACGAACTCACTCAGAACCCTTTGAAGTCTCTCTCCCACTAAAGAAAACTCTAAGACCTGTTTATCTGGTTATGAAACCTCCTTAATCCGAAAAACTACCTACTCGAATTCTGGAAGACACTTTGACGTTGGAAAAGGAAATTTGCATTGCTTTGGAAGGCCTTTTAGTTAGAAATTCCTTCGTTTATCAAGGGTTTCCCGGGTTTTATACTTTTTGGACTCTTATAACCAGGATTTCCTATACGAGAATCCCTACTAATTTACTGGCTACAGTTTAGGCGCCTCGTACTTATCGGATTCGTAAGTCAAGAAACCTTCTTTTGCCTGTCATTTAGAAAGCCCCCGCTTCCTCCTCTTGTTTGAGCCCTTTTTATAGGTTTTCCATATGGCTGGACTACTTTTTTCGGAATCTGAGACCCATCCTATAAACAAAATGGTGTTATGAACTTTTACCGTAGTCGAATTCTGCACATGTCAAAAATGGAAGTTCTCCTCTGTGAAGCGCCTTTTTCGTGTACTTTTTTCTTGAAAAATTCCGTTTTGTATACATGGTAAACCTTGTACTTTTTGTGAAACTTTCCAATTAGGAAACCTACCTCCTTATTTACAGAATTGACCATGACTCACCGACCCTCTTACCCTTTCTACATTCCGTGTCAACCTATCTACTTGCCATTTGACCGCATCAATTACTCAATCCCAATAAACTCACTACCTCTCTACATTATTCCTTGTCTTGTTAATCCAGCTAACCCAGGAAGCTCTTTAGCTATCTATCTTTTACAGGAAACAGATTTCAATATCTCAATAAAGGGGAGCTAACCCTAAGTACTAGAACTCTGAATCCCTTCAACTTGCGTATACCCGTTCATACCTTTGTGCTCCTACTAGAAAACCTGGAAGATTCTTCTTATTAAACTAGCCAAAAAGGGTTTGGGAAACAACCTAACTGATTAGCCCACAGGAGTTCCCTAAACAAAAAGATTGTAAGGCACACGCAAAAACTTTCTTTAATGTTCTATTGGGCTTTTTTATAAGAAAAGCGTTTTGGATGCTAATTAATAGGGGCCCTAAGTTTAAAAGCTAAGGCTCGGGCCGAGTTTAAACCCAAGGTGTTTCTATTCTACTTGGATACAATATAAGGCTACTTGTTAAGCTTTTTGCTGGGTATTCTTAACTCTTTTCACTTTGAGTAGATCGGCAAATAGCGTAATTTCATTATTTGAGTGGGAGATCTATCCCTGAAAACTGAGGAAGTGAAATAATTTAAGGATAGGAAAGATTCAAGTACTTTTAACAGGAACTCCTTTTGAAATCTATTGATGAGACGTTTTATTAGGTTTCTCCTTTTGCTGTTTCTTGGCTATTTGTAACCAAAGTGAAACCCCACTTTCCATCGAGTAAATGACTGAGACTAAAAGTAAGAGACACATAAGCAGTTCTTCTAATGGGGTTAGTCTAAGATTTACAGGCGTTTCAAATTAACTTAAAATTCCTTAGATAGGCTTGACGTTACCTGTGAAATAAAAAAGATTAGAGCTTTTGCTTATAAAAAGCTTTAGCACGACTTTTTTGGCAATCCTTGTCAGTTGTTACAACCCTTATTCATTCTAAAACCTTCTTTTTTCTGAGAATCTTTTTATAGATTTCTAGAATTCCTACTAAACTAAAAAAGAGTCAAACCCAGCTCTACGCATCTCAGGGATTCCAAAAAGGGCTTGAGTTGAGACACGGAACCTTCTATGTAATAAAGACTTTTTCTATGTCCCGTTATTTTAAGAAAAGTATACTCGTAAAGAATAATCTTAACTTTACTATCTGTCTGGAAAGACTTATAAAGGAGCCCTTAAAGCGCTAAAGGTTACTCATATAGAAGCTATTATAACGATTATGTAGATATCATAGGGCTGCTTTTATAGGTTTACTTTTTCTTCTAGCAGGGGTATCCTACTAGCAAATTCAAGTTACTTAGAATTACTCTTTTATTTGAACAATCTCGATCTTGAAGTTAATACAAAAATTAACCTCGATTTGGATATTAAGATGGAGGCTCGCGCTTTCTAAAGTTGTATGGTTTAGGTATTCACTATAGCATTATTTTATTAATATTAAAGTTCTTACCCTACATAAAGCCCCTTTTTACCCAAGTCACCCCTTCCCTTTAAAGCTCATCCATTCGATACATTCTCTATTCTTTATAAACTAAGCCCTTTATCGAAAAATTCTTAGCCATTTTTTAAGGAGTGTCCCTGGAAGTTGTTTTCTTTTAGTAGACAAGAATTCCTGTAATTAAAGCTCAGAAAAGCGAGAAAACTCTAGAACGAAAGATTGGGACCAGAATAGTAACCCGAGGATCACTCTATTCCAGAAACAGTATATTTTAAGAAGGGAAGATTTGAATATATTTAAGCTAGAGAGTTGTAAAGTTGGATATATAAGAATGCGCTAATTGGATGTAGTTTGACAAAGTATTTACAAAGTTCTGATCTCTTTTTCGTTCGCGTATACCCCTCTTTGACTTAAACCTTACTATAATTATGTAATTAAGATTTGTTTACTAACTGATAATTTGGCAGTAAGTACAACTACTACCCAGCAAATAAGAAAATCAGACTTACACCGCGTTACTAAAGTACTAGTTAATTTTGTAGTAATAAGCAGTAACCTTAGACAACACGTATCTCACTCTGCGATTTTACGTTATCTTTATCAGCATCAGCATATCATTAGAAAGCCTCTTGAGCCCTGTTACTACCGAATTAAGGATTTAGTTAAGTATGTTAAATTCATTTCAATTACTCTACTGAAAAGGATTTTATTTAAAACTTGTCCTTAAAGGTACAGTCAAACTTCTAGAAGTAAGGTAGCATGCTTTTTTAGTAGAATTGGGGGACTTAGATCTAGTTTGGTTAAGTCGTTATGATACCAGTTTCATAATTTTAGTATTAGATACTTGTTTTTGTAGAGACAAGTAGGAAACTTTTGGGTTTAGTCTGCTTGCGATAGGCCTCCATAGTATATAATACTGGATTCTTAGAGTAAGAGATGACTTAAGGGCTGGATAAAACTTATTTTCTCAATAAAGAAGGTTATACATATTTCTTACTTTTATACTAATAACGATTCAAGAATAATTTCAGAGAAAGTTCTAGAGTTCCATCTCAAATGGGTACTTAAGTATATTGGCACTTGGTCCATCTAGCCCAAACGAAACCTAAAAAAGAAACATTCTAAGACCCATAGAAAAGGAGACGGATAACATATTAATACCTTACTTTCAAGAATCTTCTCTTGTGGAATGCGAAAAGAAATTGTTTAATAAGTTTATTGATAAGAAATTAATCCCTTCTTTTTGTACGGAAAATAAGAAATGTAATAAGGTCAAAGTATATAAATATAAGTTTGAGTTTTTAGTTTTAGTGAGTTTTTCACTTGGGTGTATAACCCGTTTTCCTAAGAAAAAGCTTTAGTTGATTATCTTCTGGATGTTTTTATACGATCCATTTAGTCTTTTTTGGAGAATGCCCTGAGTTGGCCGTTGTCTGAGTCTTTTACATACACCTGCTATCTTAAGAAGATTTACTACTGAATCCTTGTTAATTAACTAAATTAGTTCACCAACTAAGGTGTCACATTCACTTTCTATAAAGAATTTGTTCCATACTATCAAAGGGTGCTTCTGAGAACTCCTTGAAAAAGCTAGGAATAAAGATATACTCACAAATTTTTCTCTGACCTCAAATTATCTTGTCGAAACTTTGTAAGAGGGAATCTAGCTAAGATGTTTGGGGTTATCATTAATCAGGAAGATTCCAAGTAGTAAAAAAAATCCTCTTAGGGTTGCTTCGGAAATGACTATTTTGCTGTGGTAATTCTATAATCCTGGCTGCTAAGAGCGTTGTCTGGCACTGTCAAACAAAGATTTCATTCTCCAACTGGTTACTGAAGAGTCCAGGGTTCATTACGGAAGAGTAACATCCGGGCATCGAGCTATATCTCCTTTTTAACAGCACACCGGCAAGGACAGCTAAGAAAGATTGATTGACAGAGACTTCCTATCCAGGTTCAGTAAATTCGTAAGTTTTCCTTGTATAAGCACTATAGACTCAATCACTAAAGACAGATATCTCAGCAGGATTCGTACGGTGGGGTAAAAGATCTTTCTAGCAACAACTATCTAAGAGCTCAAGGACATCTTGCAAAGGACAGCTTTCACTGCTCTATATAGCTTTCATTATTTTCCTGCTTTTGAGTTAGAATCCTTTCCCGGCTATCCGCTTAGAAGAATTAACACCTTTGCCTACAAGTGCCTACAAGAACAAAAGACTTAGTACTTAAATCCAGAGAGAGTAACAATAAGAAAAAAGAAGAAATGCCTTCTGCCTCGTAAATCGGTATTTGACCTATTGTTAAACAACCTCAACCTAAAAGCGCTAGACGCTTGCTTTGCTAAGGGAAGTCCTCTACCGCCTTTGAGTCAGAAAGTCCTGAATTGTTTACCTCTGAAAGCGAATAGATTCTCTTTATCTATTTCGGATACTAAACAAACAGGATATGCATGAAAGTCTACTCTTGTATCGCCTTGACTTCATTACTGAACGGAAATTCTTTTACTAGAACTAGAATCTTTTTTACCCAAATCTTTTGTTCTGCATGACCTCTTGTGATTCCTTAACTTAGTTATTATTTACCTGTTTAGTCTCCTTAGGAGTTTATAGTACAAAACTTATTAACTCTCTTCAAAATACCTAGACCTTTTAAGAATCCCAGCAGCTTTCATCCTTACTTAGTGGGTACTGACTGATTGGCAAGTGGATTATTTAGAGGTTAGTTAGGTTGGAAAGCGGGTTCCTGCAAAGATTGGATCTAAAATAATAGGGTTTTTTCTATTCTAGTCTTAGGAAATAGAAGAGAAGATTAAGAAAAACCGATTCGGCATGTACAAGAAGTCAAAATCCGAGGAAATCCGAGTTATCTCGTTACGTAAGACTAAACTCTCTGGGCGATACCATAGAACTCTTTTGCCTACACAAGGGATTACTGCTAAGAAGACGGACAGCTAAGATACAAAGAATTACTCCAGTAAAACAACTTATCTGAAACCTCTAAGAATTCTCCTAAACTATCTATCAAGAACTATAATTTCTTAGGACTCTAAAACAACACTTGCAAAGGATTTCCCTCATAACAAGAACTAAAAAAGTACTTCGTGCTACAACAAAGAGAAAGATTTGCCTTACAGTCAATGTCAAACTCTAAGGAAATTCTAGGTATTTCAACTCAGAATATCGAACAATAGAATCTCCTAAAACCCTTTAGACCTAAGCTATTTATTTGACTCCTTTAAACTGCTAAACCGATCGGACTTTCTAGCATCAATGAAAGTTTCTCTTGACTTGCTTCCACTAAACTTGCTCAGAGAAGTCATTCCTTTTACCTTATTTACCATCTATTGGAACCAGTTAGTTAACTTTTCTATATTATAGAATAGGACCTTTACCTCTTATAAAGATAACCGTGAAAGCAAAGAGTGAATACAAAACCCCAAACCAACTTCTCGCTTTACCAAGAATACAAGCAGCACTAGCCTTCAACTCTACTTGCAAAGGTCTTCCGCTTCGACAAGTGCTACAATCCCTATTATCGGGAATAAAGAAGTCTCTAAACAAAACAATTCCTCGCTTAATTAAGCTTTAGATCGTTTATTGTGTGCCCATTCTAGACCTATATTCTTCCTATTCTTAGGGGTTGTACCTACAACTTAGAAGCTATATCTGCTGCTTTCATGTGATTCCGGAAATCGGAAACAGAGGAGCTAACTTCCCAGGTATCTGAGAGGCGCAATTCTATCTATTTTGCTATCTTGTCTTTACTCCAAACACAAAAACTTTAAGTTCAGTTCATTCACTTGATTATAACATCAGACCCCTTTTTGCTTTTTAGACTTGATTTAGTAATGGATTTTTAGGGTTTGTTCTAAGGGGGATTCTTTAGGAGACTGCGTGTCTCTACGGGCTATATCCTCAGTGCCTACAACTTGTGGACTCCGAGAAGTCTTAGATTCAAAGCCCCTCTGCATAATATTAGTATCTTTTTTTTTAACCAACTAAAGGGCGCTTTGCTTTTAACTCCTTCTGGCGAAAGATAGTCTTTATCTCTCTTCCGGCTAAAGTTAATTAAGTCTACTCAGGAAAAAGATCCACTCAACTTAATCAGGCCTACGCGTTACGCGGAAAAGCTACACCCGAATTACAAGTCAAAATGTTTTAGAATTCTTTTCCATGGGTTTACTGACGTAACCCTTTTTATTACTTTATTAAGAAACCTTATCTAGCAAGAACTCAGGACAAATGAGTTTAAATTTAAATAAACGCACTAAATGAGAAGAAATATCCTGTGATGAGGAATCCTTAAATAGGGCTAGGTCAAGAGAAAGCAGGGGTTTTTGGTCTCTTTTTTCTTTATATAAGTTATTAAAGCCCTTAGAGGGAAACTCGTGCAAATGAATTCAAATCCATGCAAAGAAAGATGTTCTAACCTTGAACCCGCGTACATGACCTGAATTCCAGGTTGATTTACCTGTTGTCATAACTCAATTGTATTACTCTCTAAAACTCCTACTAAAGGTCTTAGAGAATTGAAAAATGTAAAGAGCTAATTTCAAAGTGTCTATTATCTAAATGATTATGAGGAAGAGAATTTCTTACTTTCTTAACTTACCCATTGTCTTAAAATCAAGATGTTCACACTCTTAAAGGCGATGGTATCGCCCTGGTAGGTGAAGGAAAGAAAATGGGCTCTAATTCTTCCATTGCATGCTTTTCAACAAGCATAGACACAAAAAAAAGACTTTTTCCAGAATATGGAAGACGAAAGAAACCGAATCCTGCTTATGTGGACTATCTAGCTAGAAGGCTCTTTTTCTACTGTTTAGGTACTTACTAATTTATGCTATTCAACCTCTTAGAGTCAAGATTTACTATACCTTTATTGAATTGCCTTAATTTAATAGTTTGTTTAATAGAACGACTTTCAAGAAAAAGAAGTCAGGGCTTATGACACTACACCTAGGAGCAAGCCAATAAGAAAAGAAACTCCCCTTATCCTACTAAACATCACTAACGGAACTCTTTTAGATTCGAATAGATTAGAATTGGGAGGAAGACACAATAAAAGCAACTACTTCATCAAAGAATTCCTGTCAAAGCCCGTAAAGAAGGTTGCAGATCGATTCCACACAATACTAAACTTACTCCCGGTCTAGAATGTCAATTCTCTTTAGTTGAGATGCCGATTCACCCCGCTCTATTTAACCCGATTATAGCCCCTTGCCTAAGATTTCCTTGTATCCCTTTTCGAACCTATACCCCTTATTACTCCTACTTCAATATACAACCCCAATCCCATAAACCTAAAGGAACTCCTTCACACAAAAAGACGAGTTAGACTCCCAATTTACACCTCCAAAGAAGGAAAACTTTATCCTTCAATGAAAGATATCCAATTACTGACTTTAAAATCCCAATAACCCCATTGACTTAACTAATCTAATCAGAAACCAATAACTATAAGCCTCCCCTTTGTCAGACTTTCCAGTCAAATCAAAGCTAAGAAAGAATATTTAGGTACTCAAGTAAAGTCATGTTGCTGTCTAGACTTTTTATGCTGCTGGTATACCTAGTAGTTTCCCTATCTGACCAATTCATAGCCCTTTATAAAGGATTCTCTTGTATCTATTTTGATTTCGAATTGCCCGCTTTTACATACCGAGAATAGATCCACTCCCATAATTTGTTAATTTGAATAGATCCCATTAAGCAAAGGGGAAAGAAACCCTTAGGAAAAAAGAAAAGGAATTGAGTTCCGGAGATTCTCGTATACTACCTTCCTACTTTACTTACTAACAACTTACTTAGCTTTCAGAATAGAGTAAGAGAGAAAAAGAATCAAAGAGAGGTCAGAGCTACGCCTTCCCTATTGATAAGCTCCATAGGACAATGAAGGAGATGCCTTATAGCACATACACTAACTAACAACATGCTAGTACACTACTTAATACATAGTAAGATAATAGCTACAATAGGTACTATCACCTATAAGCTACTTACTCTACTAACTACTCTCCTTCCCTTAGTAATTCACCTTTGTTTGACTGAGTAATCCTTAGTGAAATAGGAATTTCCCTTACTGTCTGCTAGTTAGCTATTCTCAAGCCAAGTCAATTTGCCTCTGTATTAGTCCTTTCCCTTGTATTTTATCTTGCTCTTGTGTTAGCTAGTGGTTATCTTTCCCTTACCCATTCCCTTGGTTTAGAGAGAGGAATTCCCCTTCTGTGTTAGCATGGCTTTCTGTCTTCCCTAAAAACTGCTATTGACCACTGACCTTCATAGCTAGCAGCACTCGCATTAACCTACTTCTTTGTCCATCGACTTCCCAACTTCCTTATTTAATGCCTCTTCTTAGTCCTATATAAGGTAAGGCTTATATGACGGCGGGTTTTGTTAATGCTTTATCACTGTCAACTTTGAATTGTTATAACCTGTCAATTGAGGAATCCGACCCACCTTCTAACCCTGACAACTAAATAAGCTACTTGAAAAAGCATGTCAAAGCAAGGTAATGAATCTAAGAGGGAACATTAAGAAGAAATTACCTGTAATAGAATCTCTTAGATCACTCCAAGGAAGATAACAAACCCTGTTAATAGTTCTAGTCCAACTGAAATACCCATCCCTAATAAGTCAACCAAACACTAAGGAACACTCTCTAACTGGCAAAATGCTAGCTGTCAACCAAACCAAATAGGACTCTCTTTAATCTCTTAACCCTAATAACTCTAAGGATCCTACCAACTAAGGTACTCTCTACCTAACCTCTTGACCTCTAAGGAGGATTAACTAGACGTCCAAGGAGTTTAGAGTAGGCTTTCAAGGGATGGTGAGATTTAGAATAGGTTTGGGTGTTCTAAAGCAATGCGTTAGTATTGTACAGTTGAAGACAGCTTGCATTCCTACTCCTCCAATCCAACTGGTAAGGACAAAAAGTCAAGTTTTATTGTTTTTCCATATAGGGCAATCCTACTTTTTTGAGAATCAGAGTGCCCTTCTATAAACAAAAAGGGGTCTATTGATTTGACCCATGGTGAAAATTGAACAAAGATTTGAGGGCATTTCCCTAGGAAAAGAACGATTTCAAGGCCCTTTTTTCGTAGAAAAAGCAGTCCACTATATATGAAAAAGTCATCAACACCTTTTTTCCCTAGGGAGCGTGTTTCATTTCTGATCATTTTGAGTCCAGCATATATGGAAAAGTCTTAGTTTTTGTACATTTTACAAGCAAGCTTCCCTCTTATTTGTACTACCTGTATTCAACCCGCTTGAACCCTCGAATGTTCCTAGTCGAAGCCGGT
>JAYMTE010000940.1:0-15093 GCA_036897545.1 Pelargonium fulgidum
TCATTTTGGGACAAAAAATTTAGACAAATAGGACATTCATTTTGGAACGGAGGGAGTAGATAATAAAACTTGATGACAAACTCAATTGTTCAAAATTAGACCCAAATTCATCCACATCACTTCCTATTTTCAATTTCCATGTTGAAGATCAAAACTTCATTTCATTTTCATCCTTCCTCTTCAATCCAAAACACACATCGCTTCAAAACAGGATTCATTTTAACATTGGTTTTCTCCACAGATTGTAGAAAGTTTGAAAGATTTTGGTGCAACTGAAGTTTGTATTGAGACTATACCATGTTGCATTTAATGTACCGACATTTTGTAATGGTTTGACCCCCCCAAAAGAAAAAAACTTGGGATTGAGAGGGTCCTCGTGATTTCATTCAATTAACGTTGCGGAGTCTTGCCTGGCTATGGCCCGCATGACTCCTATGGCCTATACATATACTTTTAAAGATTCTTTAAAATCTAGTCTCAGTACTATATTATTGGGAGGGAGGCTGTCATGTCGGCAGCTAGGGTTCAGGTGAATACATATCATGTATCGACGTTAATGATCCATTGTCACCAGGCGAGTCAAACGATCACAGGAATGGGCTCAAGGTTTCCCGTGCTACAAGATATAATGGTCGTATGTCAAACACCTATAACCTTGGAACGAACACACGTGGGCTTCTTACATCGATTTTGGAATCAAACAAAGAGCCCTCTCGTTAAAATAGTTGAAGATATTTTTGTCACGAGATGTTTCCACTCGTGCCTGAATAAAAACCCATCTAGTGCTCAGTCCAAAGGTTGATCACCCCAAAAACCCTCAACCATTTGACAACCATTTTACGCCAATGTGGGGTCCCTTTGAAACTCATCACTAACAAAAAAAATGACACTAACTTCTTTTTTTGCCAAAAACTGGTTTGTATAGAACCTGGTTAGCTAGAGAACCAACATGACAACCGACCAAACTACCTTTTCTCTTTAATGATGTCTAAAAAGGCCTATCATGCAGTAAATAAGGTACTAACAATGTGTGTTTCTTTTCAGTACACCTCTATATTTGAGATGCAAAATAATCTGTCCAAGTTTAATTCCAACTAAGAAAGCCTTTTTTACTCTTACTGATCAAATTCTAAAATACTAATCCAAACAAAAAATTGATAGTAAAACAAGATAACCTAAAGATTACAGTATTCATGGCACATGATGACTATGATTTGTAATTCTTCAACTATACTGCTTCTGATGCTATTTACATCAAGAAATAGATGCATTAATTTGTTAAAAAATTTAAGGTGTAGTGTCAACTAACCAAGTAACCGACTACTCGGCACCAAACAACAATACACCTAGGCAGATAAAAAGAGCAGAGGCTGGTAAAATAGTGCAGGAATGCGCAAAATGGTGATACCTATGGAAATGCATGCTTGATTGGTTCAGGAGTATGACTTCCTTGAGCCTTAGGGATTTGAGGTCATACCAAACCATGATGCATTCATATACGGTAATCACTGCAAACAGTGGCAATAGATGATTAAATAAGGCTAATTTGGGGTACGCTGGAGATAGAAACAAATACAAACTCACCATGCTCATCTAATAAAAATAGTAACGTACCGTGTCAAATTTTTTTTTGACAAGTTTCCTCTATTGTCAGCCTAGATGGTTGCTTTTAGAGCAATAACATCATTACGTGGATGCGCTTCAACCACACGAACTTTTATTTCATCTCCAACCCTTGATCCCCTGAACACCCATGCAGTGTCTTGAAGTCCAACCTGTAAGCTTGGCCGCTTTAATAAATAATAGTACAGCAGATAGTAATGTTCCAACAATGGAATACTTTCTTTTTTAGACAGCAAAAGTAAGTCGTAGTAAAAGAGAGAATGCTCACAAAATGCAATGCAAGATTTTGGTAATTCTTTGGTCCTAGGAATAGGATAGTGCCAATTTTTCAATATGGGAGAAGTTTATCAAAACAATTTGATGCCCTTAGTGTGTTAGGATGTATTGTGTGTCTTTGCCATATTGATAAGTTGTGTTACTGGAAAATTGAATTCCCAAATTTATAAAATGTGGAAATCATCCACGTAACATGACATAAATAAAGAAAAACATTATTTATGCAAGCTCTGATACTAGAACCAACAGTCATCATCTATCATATGGGAGAAAATATAGTTTGTTCCAAGGAGGAAAATCATGTCCCCGAGCACAAACCGGAATATCAGCATCTTGATGTCATGGAAAAGACAGATTAAACTTAAATTTTAAAGATATATGCTTCATTTCATGGAAATACTTCAAGCTAAATTGGCACTATTGTAGCGTTATATAGAGTTCTCATATATAAGCATTCTCTGTGCAGTTGGAATTCCCCAAAAGTGTAGTCATATCATCAAGCTGAAATATGAAATATCGTTACGAAAGATTAAACAATTGCAAGTAATAATATGAGCTCACCTCAACCAAATATACCGCTGCAATGTGATCTTTGATGATTCTAAGGATCAAAGCACGGAATTTTTTCTCTTTCGGTTGCCTTCTCATGTATTCTATTGTCCAGTAACGGAGAGCAGTGTCGCACATTTTACTTACTACTCTAAATTTCGTATTTACAAGCGATGCTATCCCTTCCAGATGACCAGCCGTGAAAGGAGGAGGATCACCTCTAAGAAATGCTTTCACCTACAAAACCATATACAATGTTTAAAAATGAGAGGAAAAAATAAAAACAGAATGATATTTTAAACGCTAAAGAATATATATAAGGGTAAATAGGTCTGGCCCCTAGAAAAGGAATAATGACAAAATAACATGAAAATTTTGCACCCTTCACTATTTTTGGCCAACTCGACTAGTTGATGACTTGATGTTTGGTAAATTCATGCTCTCTTGCTTTATATCTTATTTTCACTAGAAGAGGGGTTGAATTTTTTACACATATCATATGGTTCAGCTGCTCTTGATAACAGGGTTATAAGTTTTATGAGCTCACAAAACAGAATTTGTTTGTCTTTTTTCTTTAATTAATATAGAATGACCAAACACATTTAGCTTATAATCTGTTCAGGCCTGTGCAATGACCTGACCAAATGAAAGCGCGAAACTTACCTGATAATGAGCAATTAGATCCATATATCTACGTATTGGAGATGTAAACTGAACATAACCAGGAATCCCTAAAATCCCATGACGTACAGGCTTCCCAAAATCAAATTCAGCAGCACGCATTATTTTAACAAGGGCACAACTCCTAACAGGTCCTTCTGGAAGATGTGCAAATTCTTTTCTGTCAATATCTGATTGGGGCTGTCCTCTGTAGGGTAAAGGAATCTTATGATAGGAACCATAAGCAGCAATGACTTCCCCGCAAAGTATCATCATCTCAGAGACTAGTCGCATTGCGGGGTCAGCCCGATCTTCAACATAAAGACGAATCGATGGTTCTGGTTCCTTTGGATTTATAACTTTGATGCGAGCATTTATCCCCACTGTGTCAATTGCACCCTGAAAATGATGGATAAATATTGATACTACTGTTTTCATGATAAGTAAACAAGTCTCAAAAATCCAAAACAATCAAAATGCATAGAGGCCAACAGAAGAGAAGAAGTTCACTCCCACCCCAAACATATCTATTGAAATCAATAGATCACTATACACATCATTAGTTAAAAATCAAAAACAACAAATATTAAAGGAACACTATGGACATAAAAATGCATGAGGTTAGGAAACACGAAACATGAAGGTGAAGATGCTAGAGATGGTAAGAGTCCAGAAGTTCAAAATACAGTGAGAATGTAGAGGATGATGACTACGCAACAAAGAAACGTGTAAGTCTGATGGCCGATAAACACACCAACCAATAGCCTAAAAGCTTTAAATTTGAAGACATTTTTACATCGTATAAAAATTGAAACTAACCTGTTGTTGGCGCCATTTTAACCTAAGAGTTGCAGCCCGTGAGAGAATTTTTAATTCAACTTCTTCTTCAAGATTTAAATAAATCAGCTCTGATGCACTCTCATATGTCAACATATAGGTTGGTCTAATGATTGAGTTATCCACTGAATATTCCTCAATGCTGTTGAACATATTTAGGGAAGACATTAATCTTCATTACTAGAATATAAAAGAGCACTCAATCTTAAAATGTGAATCTAAACATTCAACACCAAGCAGGTTAAGTATAACCTAGACCATGATGGTGATAAACTGCAAAAGTTAATTCAAAGAAATTTACTGGACCAAAGTTTGAGATAGTCAATGACATAGACATATGAATATCACTTGTTAAAAAAGCCCACATATCTTCCTAGCAATGGAAACAACTCTAAACTCTAAAGAGGTGCTTTGATGTTCCATAAAACCAAACCATTGTCTAGAGAGAAATTCCAACACACAGCTAAGTTTGTCAGCCTTAGCACGAAATTTGATAGCCAACTAAAATACTTTTAGTTTATTAAATTGCTAACATTGCAAATTCATTCTTCTAAAATCTCAACCATAATTGATTTATCTTAAGACCTGTGCACAAAGGGGTTCATTAGATTTCAGAAGGTCATTGGAACTCCAAGAACCTGTTGTAAACTAGTGCTACAACACTATAGGTAAGAAATAGTTGCCTATATAGAGCCACATTCTTGATGTTCCATTTATGAAAACATAGCATTTTCATCCCAATGAACTATAACTCTTTTAAAAAAACACTCCATTGACAATGTACCTGCCATCTGGACGCAGCACAACAGCTACTGTAACCGCGTTGCAAATCTCTCCTTGTTTCAAACTCATTCCCTTCATCGCTAGCTTCTCTGGAAACATGGGATATGTGGCAGTGGGCAGGAAAACAGAAGTTCCTCTTGACATTGCCTCCCTACAGAACTAACTATATTAAAACTATGATATACCTTAAAGGTTCTGTCAGTAGTACCTATAGAATTTCAGAACACACTTATCCACTATGCTCCCAGGTTGAACATATCTAGCTGGATCAGCTACATGGATCCAAACTTTAATTCGGCCATCTGGCAACCTCGTTGCACTCAGAGCATCATCTAGCTACGTATTGTAACTTCATTAGCAATTTAATATTTAGGATCCAAATAAAATGAGGTATAATTGTAAGCTTTAATATGAGAAATCATTTGAGAAAGAGCAGCTATACCTCATCAGCCTCATCGACATCAATAGCATACACCTTTAAGTGAGAAAGATCTTTTCTGTAAATCTGAAGATTGTACAACAAAAGAAGATATTGTCATGTAACATCAAAATACCTGTATTATTTCCTTGTTTTTTACTCAGTGTATAGCTATTATCTGCATTGGAATATTTACAATACACACAATCCATTTCACAGAGGTCTTTTAAGGGAATGAGAACAACACAACTCTAGATATGAACATTATAAAAAGGATAATCACATAAAACTACCCCGTGGGTGGTATTGTCCACAAACACATCCTCATTAATTTTTCACGTCAATCACAAACCTTAAACTTTTCACCCATAACAATCAGTTACCCTTTATATTATAAGAGAAGAAAATGAATGGTAGAGGAGAGAATAAAGAAAAATTAAATAAATAAAGGGTAAATGGGTATTTAGAAAAAATAGGGGTCATGTGCTCATCACAAGATGAAGGAGGGTAGTTTTACGTTATAATAGACTAATGAAAGTTGGGGTGGAAAGTTTAGGACTTTAGGATAGCTGATTATCGTGGGTGAAAGGTTTAAGGTTGGTGATTGATGTAGAAAATTTGTGAGTGTATCAGTGTGTGGACAATAAAACGGGATTGTTTTATATAATTACCCATTTATAAAATAAAGAAACTTTCCCATGTAAATAGCAGTTCAAAATATTTAATTCTCTTTCGAAGAGAGAATTGACAATTAAAAATAACAAAGTATCTTTGTGATATTTTGAATTAGAATTAGGATCATGATCATCAGACATGAATCTCACAACTTATAACATAATTAGCCATTTCTAGTATAAACAACAGCCATATAAAATATTTCACTGCTTTTGAAAAGGAATGGGGGGTGAACCGAAAAATTAGAATCTAAAGTTCTTGTGCAATCTTTTAAAATTAGACTACTGAGCTATCATCCTTAAAAAAAAAATCAATGATTAAGTATCATACAAAGACTTCAGTAGTCATGTTCAGCATATGAATCTGGGTTACCTCATCTGGGTCAGATGACTCTGACAGAAGATTTTCGGCAGTGGATATAGCCTCCTCCGAGTGATCAGTACGAATTTTGAACTTTAACAGATCAAGATTTACATGTTCAGGAAAATACCCAATTTCTATAAGAAGATTTAGTGCTGAACGTGATGTTTTTGCCCTTCCCATTTCCTTAAGAATCTGACAAGAAAAATCCAAGAGATGATAAAGAGCATACAACTAATAAATAAGGATGTGAACATTAATGTAAAAGGAAACACCACACAAAGGTTCTTTCATCAAACTAAATATTCTGAAAACAATTGGCAAATTCATATTGATCAACCACAACAACCTTTATTGTCCGTCACATCGAATTACAGCAAATTTGGTAAAGTAAGACACTTACCATCTCAGCTGTCTTCTTTTGGTCATGAGTTTGGTATTCATCAATTGCATATACTTCAATAGACTCTATATAGTATCTGTTGTTTTCTTCAGCCAACCATAATGACTTGGAAGGTTTAGCATTTGTAGGCATTGCTTTGGCAGACTTCAGTAACTGAATGAACTCCTGAAGTTCCCTGTCTGCGGTTTCATTCGCAAGCTTCTTACGTACAAGCTCCTCCACCTGTTTCAAACAAATGGGATGCATTACTCTGCTTAAAACAACAGCCGAGCCTTTTCACAAATTAGATTGGGAACGGCCATACAAATACTTAAGCAAGACTCTTGGAGATCCTCCACTCGTATTCTCCTTCTCCACTCCATTCTATCTAGTGCTATATCCTTCATTAAGTCTTGCATTATCATGTTTTTTTTATTATATTTTTCTGTGTTGACTTAGTTCTTCCCTAATCCTTTAGTTCCTCGAAATTGAATTTTTTTACCCTTCAAAATAGGATCATCAACCTCCTCTCTGTGATGCACATGCCCAAACCACCCTAGACAATTTCCCTTATCTTCAATTGGAGCAATCTCAACTTAAGCTCAAATAGCCTCATGAACTTTTGTCATTTCTAGTGTTATCGCCAAGCACCAAAACATTATCATCTTGCTACCCCATCTTATGACATTGAATTCTCTTTGGAATCCAACAGTTGGTGTGATACAACACAGCCGGCTGAAATGTCTTATTGCTATTCTCTATCTACACAGTACAATTTTTGAAGATTTTTTTTATTTTTTATTTCAAAGAGCTCCTTAAGCACTCCATTTCCACCATCCCCGTATTACTCTGCCAAAACCAAATCAGCATGAACTTCCAAGATATGAAACAAAGAGGAGAGGTTGGTATTATTAAAACAAATTACTATCAACATTACACTATTTCCCTTAGCACATCTACGCAGTTTATCATCTACCAGATGCACATTCCATACCGAGGGAAAAAAATTAAAAATCATAATCTAAAATCAAGAAATCAGACCGACTCTAGAGAAAAAAATCAATAAATTATGAAACAAAAATAAATAAAACATACCTGCGCTGCAGGTCGAGGCATGTAAACAGAATGATAACGTTTAGTTGCTTTCACAGCAAAGTATATTTCATCTTTTGAAAGCAAAAGATGGGTGCAGTAGCTCTCCAGTGGCTCCGCACAACCAAACATCGCCTGTCAGATAAGCTAAGGTCATCAAATGAGAAATTAGCAATAATATAGGATTTCAGCGGTTGGAAATTAGATCACCTCAGCTAATTCTTGAGTTGACACTGGTTTATTTTTTTGTACAAGCTCAAACCAAGCCATCTCAAGCAGCGATGGGTCCTGCAGCAAACTAATAAACATTACTCCCTTCAGTTCAGCCACCAGATGGAAACATAATATTATCCTCCGTTAAGCAATAACTAACCAAGTTGTTCTCTGCTCTCTGAATAAACTCTGAAATCTCAGTGCGGTTAAAATTTCCAACCCCCGGAACGATAAAAGTAACTTGTTGTGGTTTGATGCAGGACCTGACACCATTCTGCCATAGGATGACCAGGAGACAGTTAATACTTGTATGAAAGTTTTATAATTCCCAAGTGTTCAGTGAAAGGAAAACAATGAGTTCCAACACCTAGCGACCTATTCAATATGCCGCATTAGTTGTTTCAACTTGAACCTGATCAGAAACGATCCAGTTATTCTTCCCATCGGATCTCTGAACAACTGCCAATATCCTCTCAAAATCTTTCTTATACTCCAGCAGCAACCCCTCCTTCAACACTTGATTCTCTAGATTTATTTTGAGAAGTTCTCCATGGCTTGTCAGTCCCACTCTGCAAAGTTGCTTACAAATTCTATTAGATACTATACCTTAATGGTGTGTTTGGGAACCAACATTTCAAATGAAATGCTGGATTTGAGCCAAATGAAGTGTTTGGAACTCCAAGAATTTGGACTTAGATTTGAGTCAAATCCAATAGCATTCAAAACATGCATAGAACATGAGACTCCAAATGACAGTTCTTACCTGGTCATTTGAAATTCTATGATTTCACAAACATTATATTTGTATTTGAAATACAACATTTCAAAATCCAAATTTTCAAATCAAATCCATATCCACAAACACAACACAACCTAAAATTTGAACAGCATATACACACACTCACATAGACAATTATGGAACCTTCCAATAGCTCGAAATTATTTAAGATGTTACCGGCATAAGATAATAATTGAAGTTTTTACACAGTTAATTCTAATAGTTGTCACTCAACGTACTTATTGACTTGGATTCAGGTAAGAGCTTATCCAACAACTTCAAAGTTAAAAAATAAAGCTAGGAATTTCACTCCAATGGAAGCGAAACAAGCTACAACAACCTAACAACTTCTCTGTTCACTAAATCTGCAACACTCACTTCACAAAGCAAATCTCAGAGTATTGAGTATGCTATTTTAAATTTATGCATCACAAGTTCGCAGCACAAAAAATTCCATGGTTCCAGAAACGCATTGACAACAAGAAAAACTAGAGTTTAAAACGTACTTGGAGGCAGCGCAATCTGGTTTCCTGTTGAAGCGGTTGTGCGTGGATTTTAACTCTTCGAGGACGCGGTCGACGAGGCTATGAGCGGAACATATCCGAGCCGAATAAGGAGGGAAGCGAAGCCCCAGAGTGAAGTGAGCGGTACGGAAACGGCTGCAGAGGGCGGATGGAAGAGGAGACGCGCCGAGGCGGAATATTGCGCAACCGTTCGCAGCTCGAACCACCATCATCGTCTTCTCAAAATCAATAGAAGCGGCAGAAGTGATAGTTATAGGTCATGTGTACAAACTAGAAATACGCTATTGAGGTCGACTTAGTGGTAACGTGTTACAGGGAGGGTTATGTTTGGCTTTCCATTGACGAAATTATATCCATTGAATGTCAAATTATTTCATAGATAAATCGACGGAAATTACCAATAATGATCATTTTGAGTATATATTTAAAATTTAAAATTAAAAAATAAATTAAGAACCAAATTACACTTATTTGAGAAAGTTAAATAATCATATTGAATCAATTTACTTATTATGTTTTTTAATAGAATTACAAGTCGAGGCTAGAATGAAGCCATTCTAATTGCCTAGCTCCATACCTATGGCAGCTCTCGATTGAGAGAAGAGCTCATTACAAAGAATCTTGAAATCATTATTTGGGATTCATTCTTGATTGAGGAGCTTCATATTCTATTTATCTAATTTAAGTTATATGCGAGCTTAGATATTGATGTCTAAAATTTGTTATAATAAAAACACATGAAAAAAGAGAGAAGAAAATCTTACAAACTCATCTCTAAATAATACGGAAAAGAAGAAATGAGTGTACGTGGGGGTTTGAAATCAAGTTTTACTTTGTAAATGACTTGTCATTTGACGTGCAATCCAGATTTTAGTTGGTGTGTTGTTACGCTAATTGCTATATTAGCCAAAGAGGTCTATTCTTGACTCCGGTCTTGGAGATGATTGAACCGCATCATATGTTTTCTATTACAACAGACGCATGTTATCCTGAAAGCATCCAAGTCTCACTAATATAACCCTATAACAATCGAGTAATTAAGTTTTTACTAACTGATCTTTAAATAATTAGCAGCATTTTTTATGGAATAGTTTTCAAGAGACTACCTGCCAAACATTAGCAACACGAAATGTTTAGTTTGCATGCTGCACTATCTACACTACACGAATGAGAACAAAACAAGAAGAATTCTTTGCAAGCTGCAAGCAAATGATCATGGCTCATCTGTCATAATTAAGATGCTAATTACAGATAATGTTCTTGTTAACATCAGTCTACGTGATGGCAAACTACATAATACTATTGCATCCTGCAGTTTGCACAAAGTTAGCAATAAGCAGAAGAAACAAATGCAAAGGTCAAGCAATTTTGATTTGCTCAGGTTTGCCATATTGTGAACATATACTATACACACTACATTCAGGCCTTGACACAAAACTACCAAAACCGTACCTTCATAGCTGGTGGGAGAGCCAAATATTCAATAGTTCTGGATGAAGGAGAGGATCCAAGCTGGAGAGCAAGAGCACAAGCCAGATTCTCAGACATGGTGCTGTAGATCTAGCATGTGCCCTGCTTCTCCAGCATGGCCAAGCCGCTCCCTGTTTGCCATCTTCACGGTGAAAACCCATTGTTTAGTTTTAGTGTATTACAAGACCTGGCACAGAAGTATGGGACTAATTATACCCAAACAGAAGTATATATAGGAGTTTAGATGCTGTAAAATACTAAAATGTACCTGAGTTTGATGGCTTTGAGTGCCGATGAGCTTACTTGGATCCCACTGACAAGAATGGCAAACATCCTGTCGGTGGGTGGGTTGTTGGTGTTGTGCTACTGCTCACAATAATAAACATTTATTTATTGTTCTTCAACCAAACGTCCAGAAGACATGTTGAACCAACTACACCTGTTAAAGTTACCGTCCAAGTTTGGCTGCCAGACGAGGGGTCCATGAAGTGGCAAAAGTGGTAGCTGTTTCAGGAAAACAGGGCAACGCACAAAACTAACGCACCAACTATAGGTATCAAGTGATGAAAAGAAATGAAATTTGAATGAGTTTAGAACTTAGCTAGTAGAGTTATAATCAAGGATGTGGCAATCCAAACATTACTCGATAATGATAGGAGTATATGATAATTTGAATTACATGGACTAGTTTATGTTGCTTGACAAAAACACTACTACAAAAATACTTCACTTACACATATACGACTCTTGACTAAAATCCAAGTATTTGTATGCATTTCAGTACTCTCTGAAAGTCAGATTCAGACGCCCTGGGCGGAGGTTTGTTTCTTCAAGCAGGACCTTAGGGGCTGTATTTGAGAGAATAGCAGTTACTCCATGAAAAATGAGTCTAGATTTCCCACCAAATATCAAAAGATCTCCTGAATCCAGTACAACCTTTTCTGCCCTGTCAACATCCGTTTCATCACCATACAAGAATTCTGCTGAATCCCCAATGGAAAAAGAAACCACCGGCAACCCTTTGGCAAGACTTTCTGGGCTTTCGTCTTTATCCTGAAACAGTAGCAAAAAATTGAGATAACAATAAAGAAGTCCAGAAGAAAATTCCATTATGATAGGCTCATTATTATTAGAATGACAGAATAAGAATGTCACTTCTACCTGATGTAGATCAAGTCGCCCACTTGCCATGTAAAAGTTTACAATACAAATATTGGGTGACATACTAGGAAGAACTTTCTCTAAATTTCTCACTTTATAAATCGTTCTTGTAAGGTCATGGGATTCTTCAATAGCTTTCTAAACCAATTGACTAAACATATCAGGAATTTTGGCTGGTGTAGCACAATCATGTGGACGGAAATCTCCATATTTGCTTGTCTCAGGATCCCAATTTTTACCAAGGCACATCATTTTCAAACGCAGTTCTCTTCCATCACCATAACCTGGTTGGTAGAAACCTCCAGTACCTATTCCCAGGGCACGGCATTGCTTCACTATTTTGACCTAATATCGTAAAGAACAAAAGATGTGAGTACATAACTTACAAAGGCATGAATGTGTTAAGAATATTCAGAATTGTACAGTTACCACCACAGATGGAAGGAAACACATCAATCACTAGCATATATAAAACTCATTAATAACTTAATTGCAATTGCTTTATCTATGTTCTTTCAAGCAATCTCTAGCCTAATATACAGTCAATATTAACAAATATATAAGAAACTGGTCTGTATTTTATAGAAAATCCCACGACAATATTATAACCTCATAATTAAAAGAAGATAAATCTACGCATTCAGTCAGAAAAACTCAGAGAGAGCACAAAGAAGAACCTGATCATTGAAGGAAAGAAAACCCTTGAGAAGAACCATCCCTGGCCTCAACACACTTCCATTTTGACCATCAAGGGAGCGCTTGATTTCATTCCGCTTTTGTCTGTTCTTTTCAAGTATGGAAGGCTTTAACTTGACAGATGGTCCACTTTTCGCTTAACTACTTCCACATGTTCATAACGACATGAATCTCCATTTTGTTCTATATTCTTGGGACCCCTAATCAGGGAAGCCTCACCAGATTTGGAATGTAATCTAGACTCATCCTGCCAGGAGATAAAATTTTCCTTGTCCGAGAAATCAATATGAAATGCTGCAATATCACCTGTCTCATCACCCAAGGTTTTCTCTGTCTGAAATCTTCTTGCAATCCAATGTACATCCTTAGAATCAGACTGGGCAAAAATATTATCCTCGTAGGCCGAAACTGAATCAACGGACTCAGATGGTTTTGAACCACAGTGCATAGGACCGTAAGAGCATTGTCCCTGCTGAAGTCTTACTACAATGGGAAATCCAGCATTGCCCGTGTGCAGGTTGCTTCTGCCTGTACATGTACCCTGAGGAATGTTTCTGATCAAAACGCTTTGAAACGCCACCCTGTGATCCCAGCTGGGGATTTGTTCTTCCACCTTGGAGCGATCCATTAATGTCGTCATTACTGCTTAGACACTCATCTGCAGAACACACTTCAGTTTCAGCCTGCAGCATGTTAAATCCAAAACAACAATTAAAATCCACACACAATTGACTTAAAGATGAGCAACTTATTACTTATCAACTTTACTCTCAAAGACAACACTAAACAGTGTCACCATCATATGTAATCAACTCGGTGTTTATTTCTGGTAAGTCATAAGTGACAGCAAATCCTAGCAAACGAATATCTTATAAAGTTGCATGGATTCTTGAAACTATCATCAATTAAACAACTCGAATGGAATTAGGCAGATCTAATGCATCAAATGAGAACAAAACCAAAGGATAACGAAAAATCAGGCTACAGACTAATGTACTCAAATTTGCATGATCAGTTAGTGCATATTGTCACTTTGTCAGTAGCATTACACGAAGAAAAAAAAAAACAGAAAATTACACATAATAACAACTCTTGAACCAGAAATAGAGCAAAGATTAGTAAACAAATCAATCACGAAAACCTGGAACACTAAACCCTAGGTCTAACATCTAAAAAACACTTGGAATCAAAACAGCAGAAAAGGAATTTGAATCTAGATGTCAAAAGAACAATTGGTAAGGATTTACCGGAGTGTGATAATGTGGTGATCGGCCACCGGCGGAAAGTGGAGAGCGGCCTGTCGGAGGGGAATGCCCTCGGCCACCGCGATACATGATCGGATCAATTTGGCGCCAATGTGGTTCTAAGACTGAGCTGACTAATATGTTATAATGGAAGAGTTCAAGGGGTTTTGCGGTCTTTATAATTTCTCTTATTGCCTATCTTATCTTTCTTGCTTCATAAGCAATTCCATATACTTGTGATTAAAATAATTGTGTCTAGTTAACACAGCTTGAAAACGGCAAGGAAGTAGGTTTTTTTTTTTTTTTTGGGAGTGGAAATATCTTATATTAAATAAACATTTTCAAGTGTTTTGGTACATACAAGAGACCTCATACATCCAAGACTGAGACCAGACTCAAAACAAGGCCATGATAGAAATCTATCATTCTTTGCCTCCCTGATCCCTTCAGATTCGGGACGCAGCCCATGTTATGTTTCCAACTAAGATTGCTATTGACTGGAAAAATAAAAACAACTAATCGATAAAAAACAGACGACTAAAATAAAGCAATCAAAACTAAGACACACATACTATACCTGAAACCTAAAATGCAAAAACACACAGACTATACCTGACCCACTAAATCTCCAAGCTCGCACACCCTTTAAGGTTGGCACCCCGCATCCTATCTTGAGATCCGACTGGTTGTATGGCAATGAAGTAGTTAAAATTGTAATGAGTTGTTTTTAAAAGTTAACTAGTAATATATGGCAATAATAAATTGGTAAGAGTTGACTACGTCATACTTCAATAAGGTAATATATCGAACTGAAGATGCATTATCACATAACATATCAAATCGCAAATGCAAATAAATTTTAGTGTATTAATTTGACTATTATCTCTTCTTACTCTTGGATTCTGATTTTCTTCTTCGTTTCGATATAAATCCCCCTGCAAGTTTTCTCGAAATGCTTTCTACACTGAGCACGAAAAACATTGTTTAGATTTACTCTCTTAAACCTCTGACATATGGGGGTTGAGAGTGAAGTTGATCTCTTGTAACTCCATTTTCTTGACAAATTATTTTCCTCCTGAACCTTTCCAAATTTTGCCATTCTATCAAATGGACCTTCAAGCAAAGCAGGTTGTTCAATTCTAGGCAACCATTTTTTTCAACTTATTCTCTCTCAATAAAACTCAAAATTCTTTATTAAAATTACACAAAACCTATATCAACTATCCACCTAAAACAGATATATCCCTTCAACTTTCTTTTTTGACAGATAGCCACCTAAACTTTTTTTTTTTGACAGACAACCACCTAAACTTTCTTTCTTGACATACAGCCACCTAAACTTTCTTTCTTGA
>JAYMTE010000941.1:0-15088 GCA_036897545.1 Pelargonium fulgidum
AATGCATAATACTGAAAAAAAAATGAAAAAGAATGAAATATCTAACTAACTATTATTTTAAATTTTCTTTTATCTAATTAGTGCACCTATAAATATATAGAATGCACTATTATCTTAAAACAATTTGTCTACTACATGTTTCCCTACAAGTTGTAACCAATTTTGTACTTTTTTTTTTAGGGCAACCAATTTTGTACTTGAAGCATTATTTTCTACGATCTTCTATTGCGCATTGTTATTAAGAGATTTGATTGTTCATGATTTATTAACATTTTTAAGATTAACATTAACTTCTTATGATTTCGAGTTCTCTTAAAAATGATTTTTTAAGTAATTGTTTTTTTATAATTCAATTAATCTGCTAAGAAAACATTATTTTCTATGTTTTTGTTCCTATCATATGTTTCCTTGCCAACATTACCAATGTGATTTTGATGTTTTCAGTTCAAGTTTCATTTTTTTTCTTTTGTTTTTTTTCCTCTACCGCTCTTTCTTTGATATTCTTTATTTTTATTTTGTTTTGTTAACTTAGGTATTAGATTTTTTTATTAGTTTTTTTAGTTTCTAGATCATTTAATTCTTTTCTTCTTCTTTTCTAGATAGAATTTAAATTTATTTTATTTATAATTTTGTTTATGATTATGATCAAATGCTTATTATAGTAATCCATTTTCTATACTCCATCTACTAAATACATGTAATTATAAAATTATATATATGTTTCACTATGAGTGGTAAATCGCCTTTTTTATTTATGTTATGTTTATGCATAAATAACCTTTTTGCATGGGATCAATAGTTGCTAGAATTATAATTAATTTCTCTGCATGGTAATTATTCTTTTATGTTTTTTTCTTTGGTTCTTTTAGTAATTGTGATTTTGATACTTAAGCTCATAGACAATTTTTTTTTTAATTTTTTGTCTTGGCTTAATACGAGAGTTTTTTTATATTTGTTTTGTTAATAAATCTTGATATTTAGACTATGATTGGTAGTTAGCTAAAAAAAGAGAGACTATAATTGGTAGCATTTTCATTTGAATAAATTTGAGAGAACATATATGAGACATTGATTTTATAATTTTGGTTAATTATTTCATTTCAATGTAATATTTATTTGAAATATTATATATTTTATAGATAAAACTACATATTTAAGTGAATATAAAAAAAATGATTTTTGTAAAGATACTTTTTAGAGGATTTGCTACTATCTTTACCTTTGAATGTTGATTTTTAGGTAAGTTATCTGATTTCAACATTTTTTAACACGTTTCAGTATTGATTTCAATATTGACATATATTTTTATTTTATTTTATAATTAGATAATTATAAATTTGTATATAACAATTATTAGCATATAACTATTTTTACTCAATTTATAACTATCCATCTTCTCTTTTTTTATATTTGCATATCTACTTAGATACTATTTAAAAAGATATATATCATATATAAAAATGTGAAAGTATGACAAATACTAATTGTATTACAAGTGACACTTTAATTCTACGTTTTCATAGATGATATTATAGTCAAAGTAAAGTTACTAACAATAAATTATCTACCAAATTTTTTGAAGTGAACTCCACAAAGAAGAAGTGGGTTGTACAATGTATATGTATTCGGTGGTCATCGACATAACTTGTGGTTGACATTATATAAATTTAGACAATGTAATATTTAAACCATCTACCATACAAATTGTAACATATCACTGGGTGATGTTCGTTTAATGTAGTTTTTAACTTAATTAAAATAGTTAAACCCATTTTTCTAAGAGTTAAATAAATCTAAATTCTAAGGGGTGTTATTTCAATTCCTTAAAATTTGGAATTATTTAACTTATTTGAGGAAAGAGGATATATTTATAATTACAAATATGCCCTCCTAAAAAAATTAAACGAACGGAATACTTACAATTTTAAAATACCCAATATGTTCTGCTTTATTTGAATTTCAAATAATAATTGCTAAATGAATGCTACCTAAATTCAAATGATTATATTAATTAAAAAGGATGAAAACCCATGCAACGCCGGATAAAAAAACTAGTACCAAAATGATTCTTGGTACTGAAAATACTTTTGTTTTAGTAAAATTTAGTCTCACATGAATTATCAATAATAAGTTAGTATTTATGAGTTTATTACAATACATGTCTACATGCATACAAAGTAAAAACGCACAACACAAATTAACTTCTTAATTTTTCTCGAAATGAAAATCAGAACAATCATTTTGAAATAGATAGGGTTCCCGAAACCTGCATCGCACAAGCCATTCATACACGAGTGCATTAAATTATAACAAATGTTCATTACACTCTGACAACCGCAAGATCCTTTTCCTATGCAATCCAAAAACAAAACATCGCTGCTATTTGTAGCTTTGAAAACAGCAACCAATACCACTACTTTTCAAATCTTTGCTCTGCTCTGCTCTTGGAAGCCAAAATGGACTTATGTATGCTTTGTAAACATAAATTCATACTATTTCAAATGCTTACCACCACACCACTCTTCAATTCAAGTATTGCCCAAATCCTAGTAACTGCTTCTTAGACGTCTTGAGTTGCTCCTAACCGTCACCCGATGAATATTCACTGGCAGCATTTCGTTTTCATTTGGGATGTCTTCCCAAGAAACGCGATTTGCACTTTCAAAGATTTGTTTACAATTTTCAACCATTTTTGGGCGCTTCCTTGCGCATTTTCCTTCTTGTGTAAACTTTCAGAGCCCTCTTTTCTCCATCCCTACCAATTGTTTCAACCTCTTCACCATTTGTAATCAATAGTGGAATTGGTTGCGGACAAGACAAATGGTCGTCTATCATTGTATCTCCACCAACGTTAGTTCCCAACGACACAAATGCCTGTGAACATTCTCTTCGATTCTGGACATCACCCAATTCCGCGCTAATCTTGTTATTCCTACAAGGCTTCTTCGGAGCTCTTTTCCTTTCCTTTGTAGTTGAAGCATCCAGAGGTAACACAAGACTTTGGCCACTCGTATCTTGCTCACCTTTCTTGCGCTTCCTCGAGTGTGAATTAGACTTTCTTTTCCCTTTAGTACAAGGCCCAACAGATTTAACTTTTTCAACATCAGTTCCCATTTCCTTCTCAAAAATAGTACCACGCTCATCCGGTGTCTCAACATCACTGTGGTCGGTCATCCATGGGGCTTTATCCAAACAATTTTGAGCCGCTTTTCTAGCCATCTTGGATCTCTTCGGTCTAGAACTGCTACTGCATTCCGTGGACAGTGTGATTAAGAAATTACAATTATATTTCAAGCAAACAAGAGCAAAGATTACAAAATAACATTCAAATGGAGAAAAGGAAAAACATTGAATGTCATATCACAATGAACTACTCGATGCATAATGTAGGACCACCATTTCAGAACTTTCACATGGACTTTTCTTTTAACTGGTTCCATTTTACAGCTACAGCAACCTACGAGTTGTATGTGGTATTTAAGTATGGTAATATATTTAAGTTTCGACTCAGTTGCAGTAGAAGGGTGATTGGTACTTTAATTTTTAGTGTCAAGGGTATTTCAGATGTAGTCTCGTGCAGCTAATTAGTCTGGGTCCAGCTACCCAAACTTGGTCTCTAAGAGACTACAAAATTGGATAGACAGATATTATTTGAAATTAATTAGTTGATGAAACTGTGGAAACGATTAATAGGGCATAGGGTAAGGGAAGAGGTTAAGGTTTCAAAGAACCAATTTTATGCCTGGTAGATCCACAATAGAAGCTATTTTTCTATTGAAAGGACTTATAGAAAGACAGACTTACCCCTAATGTTTCTTGACTTAGAAAAGGCTTATGATAAGGTTCCTAGAGAAGTTTTATTATTGGTACTAGAAAAAAAAATGAGACGAGATCTTTTCTATAGAATACGATTGCATCAAGGATTGACTATTAGCTCTTTCCTTTTTGCCTCAGTCGCCATTGAAGAGCTCACATGACATTCGCAAGATGAGTTCCTTAGTGTATCTTATTTGAATATTGTTAAATTTGACTCCAACCCAAAAGGTTAAACTGATAGGCAGATGGCCCAACTTGTACATCAAGTGCCAACAGACTTCACATTTACTCATTGTGGGATATATTAACACTAAACCTTACGTGCAGACTGGATAACACAACAGACCCTACGCTTGGACAAAGGGTGGTAACAAAGATGAACCACTAGGCCCGAACCACACCAGTTTTGATGTCATGTTAAACTTGAATCCAACCCAAGAGATTAGGTTGATAGGTAGAGGACCTAACTTGTATGTCAAGTGACAACAAATTTCTCATTTATTTAATGCGGGATACATTAACACATATGATAATGTCTTAGGTGATGACAGTAGAATAGAGATTAGTGTCAAATTAGATAGATGAAGAGACTTTATAATATAACGACTTCAGAATAAGTATAGCCAAAATAAAATATATGGAATTTAATCTTCGCAAGAATATCGGCATAAGCAAAGGATCAGCTATGCTAGACGATAAGATATTACTAAAAGAAATCATTTTAGATACCTTGGATCTTTAATTCAAAAAGAATGTGAGATTAAAGACATAGTAGAAATATGGTTAATGCAAGGTGGGTGGAGTATGGGAGGACCTCAAGAATTCCTTGTAATAGAAGAATGTTGAAACAAAATTCATAGGGTAGTTGTATCGCCAATTACGTTATAGGACACTTAATGTTGAGCCCCAAAGAGGTTGCAAAGCCATGAAATAAGAGCAGCAGAGATGAGAATGTTGAGTTGCATGTGGTAACACTAGGAAGGATAAGATTAGGAATGAGACTATTTAGAAGAAAAAAAAATTGGGATATTGTCCATTGGAGACGAGATACGGAAAAAATTGTTTAAGATGGTTTGGACATGTGAAACGAAGATAGACTAGTGATCTTGTGAGGATATGTGAGAGAATCCAATTAAGAGAAACTAAAAAGGGTAGGAATAGACCTAAGTTAACATGAAAAGAAGTAACGAGGAAAGACATGATAGCACTAGGCTTTATTAAGGAGATAAGTAGATAACATTATATAGATTAGAGTGGAGGAGGAGAATACAGACTAGGGATGACAATTTATGTTCGCAGGTCATGTTTGTGTCATGTTTAAAGTTAAGTTTTATGTTAAATGGGTCAACCCAAAATGCCCCAATTATTAAACAGGTTGAGTTACACGGCAAGAACACGGCCTATTTATGATCAAGTTAACACGATACAATTAACATGTTTAAGTAATTTGGTCAAAAATTAGACGACATGACACATTTAAACCATTATTTTTAAAGACCATTTTGTTTTATTTTTTAATAAAAAAAATTATCCTAAAATGAATGAATTATTAAATGGGTCACACCACCCGTTAATAACATGTATAATTAAACAGGTTAGACGGGTCAAGCGGGCTCGACATGAACACAACATGGTTAAGTTGAACTCAAACGACTAAAGTTCAAGTTGAGTCACTGGTCAATATACCCAAATTACCGGCCAAAATACCCCGAAGATTTTTGCTAAAGGTTTCATGTGCCAACCCCAAAATTGTTTGGGAAATGGGTTGGTTGTTATTGTAGGGTAGCGACTAAGATTTGAAGTTGTGGCCAACTAGTGTACAAGGCTTTGCCATGTAGAGGATTATCCTAACTAACAGCTCTATTTAATAGTTGAAGACCCAATTAATTTTTTTCTCTAATAAAGCAAAATAATTCAGACTACGAAAACTTTAGACTGAGCAATATTACTAGACACAAAGCAAAGTTGAAGAATAGAAGCTAGAGACAAAATTAAGTCAACTAACCAAGAAACTGCTTCGTCATTATAGGATTCTGCTCCCCCTCTGCACATTCCCAATAAGGTGAAACAATAGAGTCAAAGTGCTAAAATAAGGATCCAAGATATAATAAAAGCATTAGGATTGTGTACCTTGATTTCCTCTTGCATTTCCGGCGGGAATTTACAGATCCAGATTCAGGTTCAGCTAGCGAACTTGCTGCCAGTGGAAGAAAATCTTTAGGACCAAGGGTGGGACGCTCTAACTCTCTATCCACAAAGTTTCCTATCAGGGCAGTTTTTTGTATCTTTTTAGCTGCTTGGAGTAAAGGAACTTCTTCTGGTAGCAACACCTTCCATCTCCTGATTATAAAGGAAGATGGCTAAAAATGAATATTACATAACATAAGAAGTAGAAGTTGTGTATAAGGACTTCAGTACGATGGTTCCAACTCATAACTACAAACCTTCGGCACTGGTTATCAGTACGTGGAGGAACACATGCAGCAACTTTATACCAGCAATATCCATGTTCCAAAATCGCAGCTCTCAACCTTGAATCCTCTTCTTCAGTCCATTTTCCCAGATTCAAAGAAGGATCTAAGGAGTTGACCCATCTGCAAACATAATTGAGCCTTTTAAGAATTTGTCACGTAACATCTATAACTCAATTCAACATTATTCTACAATACCTTTCTCTACATTGCACTTGAGTTCGACCAGGCACAAATTGAGCAATTTTCTTCCAGTTTTTGGCCCCAAAGAGCATCACAGCCACTTTCAGGCGTTTGTCTTCATCTCGGGACCACCTCCCTACCTTTTGTCTTGATGGATGAAGGGATTTCTTCCATCTGCAAATCACAAGCATATGATGGTAAGAGAGAACATACACAATTAACGAGGAAGAAAGGAATAAATGCATAACTTTTAAGAATAACTAAAGGTGCATTCAAGGTTGTAATCAAGGTTACCATACAGGTTTAGCTGAACATGTTGAGAGAAAATGGATGAACTCAAGGAGATAATTTGAAGGAGATGCAGACAAAGGATAACATATAAAATAGTTACCAAGGGGAGGTGGGGGTAGGGTGCGTGGGTGTGTGGGAATGGTTTCTACAGTGAACAAAGCCTACATTAATATTTAAGGATATGAAGTTTAAACTACTCTTAATGGTGCACAAAATGAAAACGGTGCAAGAAGAGCCAATTCAGGTTCTAACAGGTCAGCTTCAGCAAAACATCGACCAAATGCCTAATGCCTATGATTGGATGTTGACTATTGGGTCATTGTTTGATTCTGATATCACTAATCAATCACCGAACTCATACAAGTGTGGGTCAACAAAATCTTGTTCCTTTTTTTTTTTTTTTTTTATGTATAAGAAATACATTGAAAAGAAAAGGAATGCCCTAGACACACAAAAATAACACACTAATAACGGAAAAGTAGATGGCTTCTAAAGAAAATAGGCAAGAACCTTTGAGATAGGTAACTGACCTATTAGAACATTGAGTACCTGTCCGTCCTTCAAAAGTAGAAGCAACAGTCTGCCAATTACTCTCACCATAAGTTTCCACAGCAATGCGAAGTTTATCATCTTCTTCCTTAGTCCACTCCTTCTTCAGTATACAAGCATTTAAACTCCTTTGGTAGCGTGCAAGGCACTGAAAGGGGGTCCTATTTGTCCTCATTGATGCGGCAATATTCAACCAGTTACTGATCCCCATTTCTTGGACAATCAACAGAAGGTTCTTATCCTCTTGAGGAGTCCATGGGCCGTGGTTTAATAAAGGATCTTCACAGTTCAACCACCTGCAAAAATTAACTCATATAACATTTTTAAGAAAAGGCATCTATCTACAGATTAATACTGACCTAAGGAATATAAGAAGATAAAGCATCACAGGTGTCTGTGATGAAAATCATCACCACAGACATATTTAGCACCACTGTTTTGAGTAAAGTACACATGTCATGTATGTATCCCAACTGTATGACCCATGTTTACCTTATCCAAACCCAACAATGATAAAGGTGTCTGTGATGGTGATGTCATAGATGTCTGCGAAGCTAGCTTGGATTGAAGGATACACAATGCTTCATAGAAAATCAATAAAGATAACAGTAGTCAAAAACTGTACAGCTTGAATTTTGAAACAAAATAATTAGCAACCTAAAACACCCCACAAGGAAATGCTAATGAAATGCACATTATACACTACACAAAAATTCCTGAACCCAAAAATACAAATTAAAAGGAGTAGCACCTATTATTTTATTAACAGGTATGGTATATAGTATATAGTTCCTCAGTCCCAAAATAAGTGTCTTCTTTTCCTTTCTAGAAAGTTAGTTATGCATGAATGACCAAGAATATCCCTATGATAAGTTAGTTAGTATCTTTTAGGTCTGTTACAACCGTGCATGAAGATAGAAGAAAAATATGCAATACTAACTAATTTTTCCATATTTTTTCTCAAAATAGAAAGGAGGGCACTTATTTTGGGGGCAGAGGGAATATCTTTTACCATTATTATTGTTACATTCAAGCAGAATTAAGGTACAAACATTCACAGCTATTAAGTAATTTAGCAATAAAATGCCAGTATGCAACCATGAGTAGGGGTGGGCACAATGTGGTTGAAATTTACAAACTAATCAAATTGAAATCAAAATAATGTTGACTAGGTTAATTTGTTTATTTCAGTTAGAACTTGATTCATTTCATACTTCAATTTCAAGTAGGTTAGTACAGTTAGATCAAACAAATTGAAATATATGTAAATATGCCATGTCCATACATAGTCATTATGATAACATTCATGATGAAATTGAATTATTAATAATTATTTAGTTTTGAAGTTCAAATAATATTCGCTATGTTCTATTTGGTAATAAACTATATAAATAGTTGTACTGAAATTCTCGCAATAGGATGGAACTATGGTTAAAAGAATTCGGGAGACTTTATAGCATATGCTAAATAAGATCTAAACAAATATTTTGGCCATATCGCTAATCAAACAAATTGCACGTTGTTAAGTTGTTTATTGTTGTCATTTCAGGTACATGTGCGCTAAACCCAAGCTTGGGAGTGAAGAGGGAAGCAATTAAAGGCAAGGATTCAACACTGACAGCACAGTCGCGACTGCACTGATGGAAGCACAATAGCGACTCTGAACGAGAGAGAGAAGTTGAGGAGCAGGACACAATCGCGACTGTACTTGTGGAAGTACAGTCACGACTCTACTGGACAACTGGAACGGAAGAGAAGCACAGTCGCGACAGCACTGATGGAAGCACAGTTGTGACTCTGCCTGAGACAGATTTTTGTTGTCATGATTGTGCTCATGGAAGCACAGTTGCGACTCTGCCTGAGACACTGATGGAAGCGCAGTTGCAACATCCATGATTTTTTATTGCATTTATTTTGATTTGGTTAATAGAATTCAGGATACTTAACTCTGTTTGTGCTCATTAGTGTAGTCCCTGAGGATCGATAACTCGAGCTTCTCGAAAGCTCTATATTACTAGGCATTGGCTTAGCATTAGTTGCTAAAATCCGTGCCAATAATCGAATGCACACCTTTAACCATGAGTCACAATGGCTTATTGATTTACTATGCAGATGTAGAAAATAGTCTAAAATACTAGTTCAAACCTTTTAATTTCACATTAGCGTGACCTGAGCCTCTCATGGGTTGAAGACGTCCATGATCACTACTCTAACTCTAGATGCAAGGAGAAGGAACCGTGTTTAACTGCATACTTATTTTACAAGACATTTATGTTGGTTGTGTATAGAACAAACATAAGTCTTCTTTTACCGTCATGCAAAAAGTTAACAACCGAACTACCACCAGAACATCATGTCCTTGGGCAACAAAATTAACCAAAATAAAAAATGATAACCTTTCAAATCATTGGAAGAAATTGTAAACTGATGTCATTACAACTACATACCTTGCTTCGCATTCTGCACTAGATCGACCCGCGACATACATGGAAGCCAATTGGTCCCAATTAACCTTTGGCAGAAATTCCCGAATCTGTTCTGAGGTGATTTCATAATTTTTTATTGACGCAAGAATAACATCGAAACTATTTGACTCTCCAGCAGGTTCATCTGAATGACTGTAAAATGAAACATGGAAAAGAAATCGCTTAAGAAAATGCTTTACTCATATTGTTACAACATCTTAACTGCTTACAAAGTCTCACTTTTCAGATAAATATAAACCAAGAATCAATCAAAGGCACAAAAGCTGACATTCTAAATTCCTTTGTTGTCAAGATAAGGTAAATAGAATACTGATATGCCTTCCATTATAAAAATATATACAGTGCCTATTCAAGCTGTAACACAATACTTAAGGCCTGAAGGGAAGTGAGTGTGCAGTAACAGGCCTACAATTCTGCACACAAGGCACACTTTACAAAAATGACTGATAGAAAGATGTCAAATTTACCTAAATCGATCAACCGAAATCTGAAGCATCATTTCTTGAAATTGTTGTCGCATTCCCTTTCCAAGATTTTCCTTTTCTGCATCTGACCATTTTTTCCGCTCCAAGGACAGCGGATATTTTGTTAATGCCATTCTGTAATTACTAACATGAGAATTCTCTGCCGGGCCACAACACATAGCTGACACCTTCTTGTCATCTATCTGCAATAAGAATGTCAACAATTTGAAGTTAAAGTTACCATGCCGACTAAAAACACAGCACTAAAGCCCATCTGAACACTTGTGTACATCACAAGCAACCTTGTACACAAGTGATCAGTGAAGAATCACAATGCAAAGGCAAATAATGCTGACTCATGGACAAAATGACAAGTTATGCAACAGGTGGGGTTAATGGCTTCATTGGCATTGCATGAGAGATAGGTTTATGCATTGCGATCAGAACTACGTGAAATTGTCCATAATAATAAGCAAATTAAGTATAAGACTACTGCCTAATTAGTGGGAGACTTCATCCACAGATTCTTACCTTACTAATACCTTGCCCAAAATCAGAAGGAAATGACTTGGCAATGTAGCATATGGATTATAAGTGTCTTGTGTACTCCAAAAGCTATGCCCATCAAGAGCAAAACTGGAGTAAGACTTGACTACCTTGTGTTGTGAGGAATGAATTTGTTATTTTGCATGACGTACATATGCGTTCCTTGGTAAAACTAAAATAAATAAAACATAATTGGTTCCGAAAAGAAACATGTTCTGTCTACTAATCTAGAACAGAACACATCAGCTGAGCAAGAAGTTGAAGATACACTACATATTCACTAATCTATAACACATCACATTGACATGTACTCGTTATAAAAACATATGTATTTTTTCTCTCTCTTCATATTATGTGTTTGGTACATCTATAACCATAGACATGCTAATATAGCAGCTAAAGCCGCCATGAGGCAGTAGAATCTCTAACATTGAGTTCAATGCTGATGAATGAGCTGAACGACCCAAATATTTTTATAACTTATGTAAGAAAATCAGCAACAGAAAAACTACAACAATAACAACAACCAAGCCTTCACCAATGTTGGGGTCGGCTGCTACATGAATCATTTAGCAAAACTCTTTGAGATCCTCTGCGCGTGTTCTCCTTCTTCAATCCATCATATCCAAAGCTATCTCTTTTGTTAAGGCAAGTAAAAATCATGTCTTTCCTCACAACTTTTTCCAGTGTTAATTTAGGTCTACGGTTTTCCACTACTACACCTTTTAGTTTCTCCTATTTGAATTCTTTCACAGGTTTACTAATCTCCTACGCTCTACATGTGTAGACCACCTTAAATGGTTTTTGCACATCTTGTCTACAATTGACGTGACCTCAATTCGTCATCCAATTTTCTCATTACTAATCTTATCCTTCCTAGTGTTACCACTTACCGCACATCAAACTAAGCATTCTCATCTCTGCTACACCATCTTATATTCTTATGACTTTGGAGCCCAACGTTTAGTCTTATATATCACAGTTGGCCATATAGCTAGCCTATAGAATTAGTCTTTCACCTTTAGGGGCATTCCATTAACACAAAAAACTCATAAAGCCCTTATCCACTTCAACCACCTGCACTAATTATATTTCTAACATCCTTGTCAGTCTGTCAAAGTCTTTTACATTTATAGATCGAAGGTACCTAAAATGATTATTTTTAGTAATATCCTTACCTTCTAAAATAATTTGACTTTCACTCAACCTTCTATCCTTGCAAAAATCGCATACCATATATTTAGTTTTGATTCTACTTATGCTTAACATCTTAGATTCTAAAAACTTCTTTTTATCTATCTAATTTAACATTAATACCTATATGCCATTATCAACTAAGAAAATATCATCTGCAAACAACATACTCTATAAAAGATCTCATCTTGAAGAAATTTTATGACCACATTAATTAATAAGTTAAAAGAAAATGGCTTAGAGTTGATCCATGAGCAACCCTATCACAGAAGAATTAGAATTTCGACTTCTCAGCAAGTTCTTTCACTAGTTGATATTGCTCCATATATAAGCAATAAAATGAATATATTTAAGATATACCATTTCCTTCTCTCTCTAATTTTATGTCATCCCTATCAATAAAAAAGATAGTTACTACAGTAAATCTAACATAAAACAAATTGGTTATTTGAAAAACTAGATGTACTCTCAACCTTTGTTTATTACTGTTTTCCACAATCTCATTGTATGAAATATAGTTTAATCTCCCTACAGTTGTTCCAATTCTGAGTATCACCTCTGGTTTCTACTTTCTATAAGTTGGTATTGTAGCATTTTTCCTCCGATCTTCAGTTAATCTTGTCAGTTCTCAAAATTTAGAAGAAAATAAAAATTTTATGATTACTTAACAATCTCCTCTTCAAATAAATAAAACTTTTATGACAATGTTTTCCAGCCTTTCTGCCCTCATACTTTCCTTTTTTTCAAAACCTATGCTACTTTGTTACCCTAATGGCTTGCATAACTATGTTGCTTATCTTTGGCTACGATACCAAGCTCACCTAAGTTACATTTATGATTATGATCTCCATTAAGTATGTTGTCAAAAATACGAGCTTCATCTTTCCTTAAACTCCCTGTCATTCGCCCCAACACTACATTATTCTCACTCTCATGCATTCCTTTCCATATCTTTGCAAGTCTATAAGTTGTTACATATCTCACTCTATGCCTCGCTACTCTTAACTAAGTAACTTTCTCATCATTTCCAGTTTTTAGGCTCTAACATTCAAATTATTCATCAATTTATACAAAAATCAAACAGTACATGAAAAGGCACTGAATAAATGAGTGAAAGAGAATGAAAATTGTTACCAGAATTGGGAGTGAAAGTGACGGCAGCGCGAGTAGGTCGAGTGAAGTCCGGGCCAGAGAAGTGTTCAAAAGCGAGCCTAGCGGCGTCGTTTTGAGCTTGCTTGGATGATTTACAGGGGTCTTGGTTACAGAAGGGGACGCCATTGACGGTGACGGTGGCGATGAAGCGAGGGTTGTGATCGGGACCTTCCCTTTCGGCTCTGTACTCCGGCAACTCCCATGACATTCGCTGACACAGCTCTTGGAGCTTTGATTTGTACATAATTGTCAACAATTTTGAGAGAATGAAGCTTGCTGCTCCTGCTCTGCTCTGCTCCTCTTTATCGCATCACTCTCATTTGGTCATTTATCTTCTTCTTCAGTGCACGGATCATATCTGTTTTGGGAAGTTAATATGATATCTAATAATTAAATCCTCTGTGTCTGCTTTGAAATGAACTGTATCAAATCTCTCTTAGGGTTTGTCCTCGGCTACCTGGGTTTTTGATAAGCAACAAGTTAATTACAGATTTTCTTTCCTTTTTTTTTCAATATAAATATTTTAAGTTTTAGCTATTAAATTCGGATACTCTCTCCGTCCCAAAATGAGTGTACTATTTGTCTAAATTTTTTGTCTCAAAATAATTATCTTGTTTCTATTTTTAGGCTATTATATCATTATTTATTTTTTTATATTATCCTTATCACTTATGAGTTGCACATGAATGCCATGAGATGTAGTTGGAAAAGTGAGAGTAATATTGAAAACACATTTAATTTTCTTGTAATTTTTAATTTTTATAAAAAGTAGAAATAAGACAATCATTTTGAGACGAAGGGAGCATCATATATGTCAATTAGGTGATTTCAACCTATAAATTAACACTCTATTTGATTGAGTGAGTAAATTTATTTTTGTAGAAAATGATTGATACATGTATAATTAGAATCGATAATTTGGACTCGAATTTGTGGACATTTGAAATTATATTTGAGAAAAATATGATCCAATCAGTTTTGAGATCGAATTTTTCTTGAGAAATAAAAAACCAGATCGGATTGGGTAAATTCAATAATTATAGTGTAAAATGAATGGATTTGTCCAATTTGATTCATCTTAAAATCTTATCAAAAATTTTATATAATCAAATTAGATCTCATTTTCAATCTAATTTTGAACTAAATCTGTTCCGATTAATTGTCACATCTATGTATAATGTATACATCCTTATTTTCCTCTTCAACTTAACCATCCATTAGCATTTTTAGCACCATGGTTAAAGGAACACACACAAAGAAAAAAACTTTCAATGTAGTATTAACACAATATAAAAAAAATGTATTCCTCTTAACTAATAGAGTTCAAACTTGGGGCAAACACTGGAAGAGAATTTAGTTGAATACGCTAAAATTGTTACAAAATATACATAGTTAGGACCAATATAGGTTACAATAAGCACAAGCTAACCAAATAAATTATTGTACAACAAAGTGAAAAGTTTTTAAAGGTTTTTTTTTCTCCTTAAGTTTCACTAGTTTATAAACTATATTTCAAAATGATGCAACTTTAAATTTTAAGAAAACGACTTAGATTATTGTTTTAGTGCTGAATAATATAAAAATATACTACAATGGTAGAACTACTAATATTTATGTTCTATAAAAAAAAATCATTACTAGAAGCTATTTTTTTTTGAAGGGAAACATTACTAGAAGTTGATTACATAAGGTTATATTAACTACAATTTTGTTTCCATTCATATGTTTACATTGGATGATGGTGGTGACTTCAAAAGACCATATACAAATAATATCATTTTTCAACAACTTACAAACATTAATGTCTAGTATTCAGATTTTATAATAAAAAAGTGAGGAGTCATTTGAGAAAATTTAATCAAATTTCAGCTCTAATCTCATATATTCCCAGTAACAGGAAGCGCCGCCACTTCAAATTTTATTTAAAGCACCGCCA
>JAYMTE010000942.1:0-15080 GCA_036897545.1 Pelargonium fulgidum
CCATGGAGGAGGGTAAATTCGCCAACTGGACCTTGTTCAGATCTCTTCTCGCCATTCTCCAGTGGTGGGCTTTCAATGTTACCGTTATCATCATGAACAAATGGATCTTCCAGGTCTCTCTCTTTTCCCCTCTAGCTTCTTGGCTTCTGCTTCGTTTTTCTTTTCCAATTTCCAATTTCCAATTTCTTTGCCTTGTCTTGTGTTTAATCTTGCAAATCTGGCTTCGCTGTGATTTCGTTTTGATTTTTTTTCTTCTTCGCCTTTTGTTTCTGGAGTTACTGGTTTAGCTTTAGTTTTGATGTGTTCTGTTTCCTTGTAATTGTTTGTTTTTTCTTTTTATTTATTTTTTATTTATTTTTTTTTTGGGTTCTATCATGCTGATTCGATTATGGGAGAGAATCTCATTCCTGTAACTATTTTAAACAATATTGTTCACCAACCCATGCACCAAATCTTTGTATGCTGTGCTAAAAATTCCAAATTTATCCTGTTTGATGATGTGCTGGTTGGTGGTGCCACTTCACAAAATGCTTGCTTGTTGAACTAAGCTGTTGAAAAAAGCAGCTTCCTAGTTTGTTGCTGTTGAGATTCAGATTCAGATCAATTTTGTACTCATTCTGATTTATTTACTAACCCATGAATTATAGCAAGTATTGGATCATGAACAAACAAAAAAAGGTTTCAGTTGATGTGAGCTCATCTGATTACTATTTTTCTCTGGTTGATCCAAGATCTCAGGAAAAAGTAGAAAAAGAAAAAAAATCAAAGTATTTGAGCATACCGGTTTCTCATGATCACTTCTCTTAAGAATTATGGTTCCTATTCTGTGCTGTATTTTGTCCTCTCCTGAAATTACAAGACGAAAGAACACATGCTAGTTGATCTTCAATTTTGTCTGTGCAGTTATATGGGTCTCATCTATTTATTTATCTGCTACCTTTAAGAACAGTTTGATATTGATCTTGTATATTAAAGTTACCTGACAGAATAGCAATATTCCTAGGATGACTCAGTGTAGTTATTAAAGCAAAGGGTATTTATTTTGCTGTATTCTATAGAGTAACATGTAATGTTCAATCATCTGACTTTTAGATAATTAGATTTGTGTCCTTTTAGTTTTGGATGATAAAAGGATGTGGTTTGGAACTTTCACTTTCAGAAAATGCTTTTTATCTTTTAATCAGAATGTGGGAGATAGTTGTCTTCTGAATATCTGAATAGTTTTGCTCCCTTTTTGTTTTCACAGAAACTGGACTTCAAGTTTCCTCTAACAGTATCGTCTATTCACTTCATATGCTCGGCAATTGGAGCGTATATTGTAATCAAGGTGCTAAAGCTTAAACCACTGATTACGGTTGACCCTGAAGATCGCTGGAGAAGGATCTTCCCTATGTCATTTGTGTTTTGCATTAATATAGTGTTAGGCAATGTGAGTTTACGGTACATTCCAGTATCATTTATGCAGACAATAAAGTCTTTCACTCCTGCAACCACAGGTTAGAATGTATTTTGTTTAAGCTTAATAATATTAATAGTTGTGTTCCTTCCAGTTTGATATCATGTGTTATTATATCATAACTTCATCTGCTCTATAATTTTCGATGGGCTTGAACAGTTGTTTTACAGTGGTTGGTATGGAGAAAGTACTTTGACTGGCGAATTTGGGCTTCTTTAATACCTATTGTTGGAGGAATACTTCTCACATCTGTCACCGAGCTTAGTTTCAATATGTTCGGATTTTGTGCTGCCTTATTTGGATGTCTAGCTACATCCACAAAGACTATACTTGCTGAATCATTGCTGCATGGATACAAGTTTGACAGGTAGCACCATATTTTTGTTTCCTTTGTTATGTGTTTCTTCCTTTCTGTCTTCAAGCCTTGGACTATTAATTTTCAACTTTTCGTCATCTTTCCATTATTATTTCATGAATTATAGACTTCTATAGTTCTATGCTTGATATGCTGCATGCTCTTAGAACTTACCACAGTGTACATACTATTTTATTCATATAAAGCCGATTTCCTCGTTTTGGGGGTTGTGAAATGATCAATTTGTATGTATTGTACCAAAATAAGTGTGGCATTTTTTTTTTTTTTTTTTTTGTGATTAATGAATAGAACAGTCAGGGTACTAGAGGCTCATAGTGTGTGATTAATCATATCCGTAGTTGTCAATTGAAGATTTTTAACTTAAATCAAAACAACATTTTTGTGAATTGGGAAACATAATATTTGCTTCAGTTCTCTCAAGTTGTAATCGTTTTCTTGTAGACATGCAAAAATAGGATTTAATAGGATTTAGCTTTCAGCAAAGGATTGGCAATAGAACTTATAGTGACATTTTTAGATATCAAATTAGGTCTGCAGAACTATTAAGTATTATGTAGTTATTAATATTTTATACTTTGAATTGGGCATTCAGTGGAACCAGACCCAATTTGGGACTACTGAGTAGTTGAATAAGTGTATATGTTGAGAGGGGAATATACTCCCAAAGAAAGAACTCTAGGTTGTAGCATGTTATGAACACCTATTCATCAATTTGGGAACAAATCCTATATTGTATGTGAAATCAGAAACGGACACATGAATCTTGAATGATCAAATTAAAAAATAGAAGTTAAATATGTTTTGTGCCTAAATTACTTATACAATATATAATTTCAATTAGAAATTAACGTGTCCTATGTTTTTGGAAAATTACGATGTGCCTGAATTGCATCCTGCATTCAATTGGGTGCTTCATAGGTGGCGCACAAGAGAAAAAGAAGAATAAGAAGGAGATATTAAGTTATTTTTGAAATTTGTTATGTTAATGCAATTATGTTGATCAAATAAGAACAATAATTGGAAATTCTTTGAACAAAATAGGGATAGCTTCTTGTGATTCACCAACTCAGAAATCAAATTGGCAAATAAATGATAGATTCGTGCATATCTCTTATTTTGCAATAGATTCACATCGATAGACATTTGAGATGAATGGAATCATAAATCTAAAATGGATGACAAAAATATGAGGCAAACTCTATCTTCAGTTATGTGGGATATTTACATCTACAGTACTGTAAGTTTGTAATATAGCATACTGTCTGCATAAAAAGAAGTGCTTATCTTTTGTACCAGTTATAATAATTTTTGTTTGCTTTTGTATGAGATTTTTTTGTCCAAAGCTTACCAATTTTCGCCGGTTATAACTTTAGAAATATCCCGTAGAACCCTCCAATGTTACTTGTTACTTACTTCTGGATCTATTTTACTGAGGCTTTAGAGAGATCATCATTAACTGAAGTATCAAATTTAGTTTACTTATTTTATTAAATGAGCCCTTTCACCACCAAAACAGTAAAGAATAGTGTGGCGATCTGCTAAATGTATCTAGATAGCTGGACACTCAAATTTGTTTTAATTTATACTACTCATATTAGCATACCAAGATACTCTTCTGATGGATAGATTTTGCAGGATTTGTGATTACCAAGATATCATGCATTTGTTGTTCAAATAATAGTGGAAATAGTATATACAAGTATCAAACAAACTTGATCACAACTGTTCTTAATACAAGCACTACCCACATATATCAACTAAATTATGAATTTATGACTGGATAATAATTGGAGACGTGATAAAACTAATGCATGTTTTCCAGAATGGGTTTATAGTAACTAACTGAATAGCTATTTTCCTATCTAGGCCATGTATTACTAAGGGATAACAAACCCTCGTGCTGACTGAAATCCTTGACTACCCTGCTTCTGGAGGGAGCTGAGCATTTAATATTTTTATTAAACTGAATTCCAGAATGGATTTATAGTAACTAATAGAATAGCTATTTTCCATCTAGACCATGTATTACTAAGGGATAGCAAACCCTTCGTGCTGACTGAAATTCTTGACCACCCTACTTCTGGAGGGAGCTAAGCATTTCATATTTTTATTAAACTGAATTCCGATATCACTTCATAACAAATTATTTAATGGAGAAAACCTTCAACATTTTCATTATCATGGCGTGTGGTTATAATTTCTATTGCCATGGACAGTTATTACCATGAACACATTATGTCGTTTTGTTGAAGTAGTTCTTGACTTGCTGGAGTTGAAATGGTAGTGTGTGTGTGTGTGTTTTTTTTTTTTTTTTTTTTTTTTTGTTGTTCTAATATTACACAGGTGCTTATTTAGATTTAGTTACTCATGTTACTAAATTGTTGGAACCAAACACAAGTAACATTTCAGAACTGGCTCATTTTAAGCTGCTGAGAATTTTTAGGTTCAGGCTAAATAAAGGGTTTAAAAATCTGTTGGGATTGGGTTCTGTGCCATTTGTGCAATGTTAAGGTGGAGTTTCATGGAAGGCTGTGAAATTGGAAAGAGGGAGTGGGAGGAGGTTGTCAGTTCAACACCACCATGCCATGGTGCATGAGGTTGTCATTTCTTGTTTCTCCCCTTACTAAAACCCCTCTTTATGGGTGTTGTCATCCTTGCAATTGCAATAGAGGCGGTTCGGTCAATTGCCCTCAGTCGTTTTTTTTTCATTTTTTTTTCTGTTTTATTTTGTATACAGTGTTCCTCTTTCTACTTCCTAGTTTTTATCTGTAGTTAAATCAAATTTAGTTCCTTAAGTAAATGTTTATGAGAGTACTTCAATATGGAGAATCAATGCTAATCATTTTTTGCTTTTGTTTGTCCCCTACTGTGCTCTTTAGCATAAACACTGTGTACTACATGGCACCTTTTGCAACCATGATTTTGGCAATACCAGCATTGTTACTTGAAGGTCCTGGAGTTGTTGATTGGCTCTATACATATCCAGCTCTTTGGTCATCCCTCATCATCATTTTCAGCTCTGGGGTGTTGGCTTTTTGTCTCAACTTCTCCATATTTTATGTGATCCACTCCACAACTGCAGTCACGTTTAATGTTGCTGGAAATCTCAAGGTGAGAATGAAGACTCATTCAAACTCCATCGATTTATTATTGTTATTGCCTATCATCCCTATATTGAGTAACAGCGGGAAGTACTTCACATACATATGGCGTGTGTTCAGTAAAATATTTTACACGTCTACAGTAGGGATACAATTTCCAACCTAGTTTCAATTTTGTGATGCTTCAATCAATGTTATCATCATCACTCAACTTAACACTAACATTGCCATACTTCATGTATCCAGGTTGCAGTCGCTGTCCTGATTTCATGGATGATATTCAGGAATCCGATTTCGGGTTTAAATGCAGTTGGATGTGCAATAACTCTTGTTGGATGTACATTCTATGGGTATGTGAGACACCTGATCTCCCAGCAGCCGCTGCCACCGGGAACTCCTCGAACTCCAAGGAACCGAATTGAACTGCTCCCCCTTGTAAATGAAAAATTAGATGATAAAGTCTAGTTGAGTGGTCACTGCATGAGGTAGTGTTCAACAGTTTGGGATAAAGAATAGGAAAATAGAACTCTACATCTTTTCTGTACACTTTCATTAGATAACTTAATCTTAAATATATGTTTTTTTTTTTTTTAAACAATAAAAGAAATTGTTTCCTGGTTCTTACTGACTTCTTGCTGTTTTGTAAGAAATGTGGAGGACTAGTAAATTTTTGAAATTATTAATTTCATTAGAAGATAAAACAATTGCATGTGCATTACAGGGACTAGACATCGTGTTACATCTGTTTGTTGATGTGAAGCAGAGTGAGCATGGCTATTGGTTACTGGTTACTATAACATTTCAACCATGGTTATTGGTTACTGAATTATTCACCATATGGTGGTAAAGTTTGATCAGATCTGTGGATTATTTGTTTTAACTCAAAAAGAAAATAATTTTATTGCATCAAATCATTCTCCAAGAGAGTTACGACCACTAAAAGAATTTGAAGGCCAATCCAACTATTAAAACTTGACATAGGAATTGCGAATCACAAAATAGAAGACTCACTAAAAAGAAAAAACCCAAAACCCAAAAAAACTATCCGAGATAAATTGAATGTCTCTAAAAGCTAAACCAAAGGCATTAGCACCGAAAACCTCCCCTTCGATCTGAATCAAGTGAGCCACTCTTTCAACTCGAACTCCACTGTGACGCTAACAATCGCCTCCACCTCCCGACCACCGCCGCACAACCCTCCGCATAAAGCAACAAAATAACCCAAATTAAACTTGCCCTCATGACAAAAACTCACCGTCCTGATGAGAAAACTAACTTTTTTCTCAAAAGGATATGAGATTGTTCATTAAGAGAAGCTTGAACCACCGCCGATCAAAAAAAGCTTGCGGTGGTTTAAAGAAAATTAGTGGACGAAGAACTAGAGAAGAAGACTAAGATTTCCAAATAGAGAACGAGAAGTTAGTTAGAATATTATACATCGATTAGATGTGTGGAGTTAGTACATTAATGCACCATTTATTTTATGTCAATAATGTTAAATTTGTGAAGAAAATACCTTTGAATTTTAACATATGATATAATTTTTTATCTTATCATATAAATATGTAGAGATTAAGAAGTCTAAACTAAATTATTTTTGGCTTACGCTATCTCATTTAAAAATTTGGATTTGGCAGGTCGCTTCATTCCCACCAATTCACTTGAGTCAGTATGAATAATATTTAACAATGTGTCATCACATCATTAGTTTGACTTAGACTAAGCCAAAAATTAGTTGGCTTAGATTCCTTGTTCTCTAAATATATATACAACAAAAAATATTTTTTACGACTTATTTTTGTTGATTTATCGATTACCTGTAAGTTTTTTTATTAAAAAAACTGCTCAATGGAGCGGGTTATTGATTTTTAGCCCCTTTCCATCTCTAACGAGAATATGAATTCTCAATGTTTAATAAAATTTGTAATTGTTGGAGAACCAACTCAACTAAAAGCTCAAACTTGTAGTTGAAGTCCTCAGTTATTCTTTCAATACTATATATCAACACGCCCTCTCATGTGCAAGCCCGTATGGCTTTGCAAGTGAACCGAAGAAAGATAGATATAATCCAATTCCCGTTTTATGGGTGGACCGAAGAGATAGATGGAAGCTCATACCCAACATCAACCTTTTGCGGGTGACTCGAGAAGAATATATATATATCCGATTTTAACCTTTTGTGGGTGACCCGAAAGGAAAAGATAGAGTGCCCAAGTGAGCTTGAATGATAGATGAATAGTTATATAGAAAGCTCAAAAGAGAAACTCAAAAAAAAAGAGTAAATAAGCCTAATGAGAGAGAATGGATAAAAAATTTAATTATACAAATTTTGGGGTGTCAGGAATTGAACATGTGATATGCTTAAATACTATGTTAGAGAACTAACCCAACTAAAAGCTCAAACTTGTAGTTGAAATCATCATTTATTCTTTTAATACTATATTCCAAAAGTAATATTTGAATTATAAAGTTGATTTCGAGGATATGAAAATTATTTTTTTTAACATGATAAATAAATAAGAGTTCACCTCACTACTGTCAAATCTTCAGATATTATCTTTGTGTTATGTATAGTATTCCCAAAGATTGACTATATGACCGTCTCTCTATTCTTAGAAGTGTCTCTAGTTGAATATCACCAAGGTTCAGTCAGTGGTGATACAATTTAGACTAACATATTGTTGTTTGATGACAATGTGTTCTCATAGGACATTGGTATGTCACTCAATAGTGTAGGCGGTGGCTACAAAATCTTTACACCGGACTGACTCACATGAGTTCTTCATAAGATACTGCTTAGTTGTCATAAACGACTATCCTAGATCTATGGTGATGTGCGTGCATCCTCAGACTTGAGGTCCACCAGAGACATCTTGACATGATGAGTTCTTTGATCCAGTCAAACAACATTTGAAACAAAATGTTCATAACAATAGGCTTTGGGCAAACCACAAGTCATAAAGACATGTGATGAATGATCAAGAAAGAATTTGTTCCTTCGGACCAGCGGGCCGATATCCTAAGCCCCTTGATGAGCTTATGAAGAGGTACACCCAAATAATATGACATTTGTTCTCGTGATCATTTAATATGACGATACGCTCGAGATCAACAAACCACTTGATATATACCATAAGAGTATGACTATCTGAAGCTCTGACCGGATCAAGATAGCAAAGACAAATGGATAGGATACATAGTAAGTAATTTTTCGAGAAATTTGACTTGTCACATCAAGTTTCACAACTTGGGTAGAACTGATGGTTTGGTAGAGACCGCTCGATGTTTATGGTGTCTTAGTCGTCATTGTCAACGTTGTGAGGTCCCATATGGCCACACTCATACGAGCGATCGCGTAAGTAAATCTTTGCTAAACTCTAGAAGTTTTCGGAAAGAGTTTTGAAGACACGTGTATGTATTAACTGATGGAGAGTCGGAAAAGTGATTTAAAAAATTCACGTTTTGAGAAAATGTGTGTAATGAGTCTAGACCGGATTGTAAGGACAAAACAAGCCAGTAACGATGCTCAAATAAATTTGAATAGCAATCCAATGGATTTAGACCACGCATTCTAACCCGTTCATGTGACTATTGAATCACATGAAGCCAATTTGATTTAATAGCTAATCTTGGACTTCTTCAATCTGGGCCATGTGTTGGGCTTATAGATTAGTGGTCCACACATTAGTAAGCCCATTAAAACCTAAAATAAAACCTCCAGTCCCATAATTTTGAATGATTCACATTATTCTAGAGTGGAAAAATTAGGAGAAAACATGGGAGTGGGTGTCGTTATTCTAGAGTGGAAAAACACACAACGTATCAAGAAAAGAATATATATAACTTGCTATTAGAGGATCATGAGTTCGAGATGGATACTTAAGACTACACAAGCATGCCTCTCTACGGCCTATCCAGAGTAGGAGTCACCTTCTACTGCGATCGAAAGGTAAATAGAGGGCCTATCTGGAATAGGAGTCACCTTCGACTGCTATAGAAAGGTAAATAGAGGCCTACGGCCCAAACTATGAAGTGTCTAGAGATAAACCATGAGTTTACAATGGAACCACACGACGCCATGTTTCAGAGTTTATAAATACTCAGACATGATCCATTCTTCACTTCACTCTCAGCCTCTTAACTCACATTCTCTCTAAATTTTCTGAAGAACAATAGTAGATCTCCCCATTTCTCATTAAAAATGAAAAGAATTGCAGTCAGAGGATGAGAATTTGTGCAGTATTGTCATTCAAAGTATTGGTGTTTAATTAATCAATTGTATTACAATGTAAGATATAGATACTACTTGAACAAACAAAAATAAGTTACTATTATCATACATAAAAGACCCATAATAATCTTTACAAGTTGGGAATTCTACTTTTTGTTATTCTGTGACCATGACCATCAAGCAGGCAATGTTAGCAGGAACCATTTACACATAAACTTACTCCCATTTCATGCAACAGGCCTTGGACAGCTCTTGCGGCATTTAGAAGTTCCATGTTTCTTCTCAATCGTTTGTTTTTACTTTTCAAGTCGATGATCATGTTTGAAGTGTACTCCACCTGTTAGTTTGCTAAGATCATAAGCTATCTTTTGACTGGGGTGAACACTTCCCGTAAAGGCTACATCGAGCAAGCAATGAAATATCCTCGTCACACAACATCATCCGCCCACTACTCAAGTAGTGTTGAGAACCTCGTCTCCTGAACGTAAACATTGATATTATGCTACCAATTTGAGTAACCACAACCAGAAATTTGTCATGAATTAAATAATATTTGAATTCAATTCGACACAAGTACAAACCTCCTCTTTCTTGTCTTGTCAATACTCTCTGCTAACCGCGATGTTTCAGACCTTGAAATGTAGCCCAATGAAGAAACATATTCATGGAAAGCGTTGCCTTTTAAGGACAAGTAAGATTTCAAGGGAATCATGGAAAGGACTGCGTCAAAAAGACTTGTCTTCCTCTCACTGCATAGAATAGCAAGCACCAAAATAAATCTATAAATGTAAAAACAGATCAAGAGCTAAGAGATGCCCACAAATGTAATAAATACATGTACAAAATAGCTTCGTCAACAAACTACCAAGAGGATATGTACTGGTCTAAACAGGGCACAATCAAACTATCACAAGCCAAAATCTAGGAGAAATGTGCTGCAGATATAATTTGCTGCATAGATTCATGCAAGAAGTATGGCACAAAGCTTAGCTAATCACATCAAGGCTCTTGCACCTCTTTTCCATTTGGTTAAGATGTGAAACAACACATCAGTTAACTTTTGATGTTTACCAATATGTGGAAAGGTCAAGCTACATTTTTATTTTTTGAAATAAATAAATGAATTAATGTGCCTTTTTCTGTTCTTCTAATGCAGACATCTAGCAAGAAAAGTAGGAAACCTTAGAAATCCATCAAGGGCTAAAGTGTTTGCTGGGTGCACTTATTTGGCAAACTATAAATGATGCATGAAAATTAACAGGCACATTAAATGGCGGAAGTGTGAGTGTGAGTATGAGTATGAAAATGGACTTACGGTTCATACCTTTCGGATGAAATATCATCTTTTAGAGGGCCCGTCCCAAAATCACATGAAGCATCTGAGGTTCTACTTGTGCCGTTACACCGTTCAAGTAATAAACCAGAGGTCAGCATGTTAGGTGAGGAAGCCGACGTTTCCCAGTCCAAATCCACCCTGATCTCAGAGCCAATCTTTGATGTGAGGGCAGTAGCATCTTTTGCATAGATGCAAAATCCATGCTGTGCAACTGAGGAAATCATTTGCAATTGCTCATCCTCACAACAAAATGCATCAAATTCTGCAGAAGGGATGACTGTCGGTTCCAGAGATCCCTGAAAGAATATCAATTTATGGATTAGAAAATTACAATAAGGAAAGGAATATTCAGCACTAATACACCACTTACACTCATAACACTTTGGCTACTAGAAAACAACAGGTCAACTTCTGACATTAGGTTGCCCATTCCAAAAGCAAGTTTTAATTTTTTGACAGCATCATCCTTTTCGGAGGCAACATGCTGCTTCAGATTTGTGTGACAGCCACGAAGTTTTTTCCATGTTTCTTGCACTGAATAAGGCAACCCTGAGGACCTATATTTCTTCAAGAGCTTGGTACTCCTATTGATATCCACACGACTACACTCATCCATCAGGTGGTACCCCCTTCCATAAACCTCCATTTCAGTTTGATTATCTTCCCCGTCTTCATGAGAAGATTCTGCTACTTCAGTACAGTTATCTTCCAACAAAAATGAATTTTCATGAAATGTGGGTATAGATTCATTAAGATTTCCAGCTTCAACTTGTGACAAGCTTTGAAATAACTCGCTGCTCACTGAAACTTCTGCAAAATTATCAACATTACCATAAGAGACTGCTCCAGATAACAGCTCTTTTTCATTCTCCATTATGGTCTCGGGAACAAATGATGACTCTGGCACACAGGATACATCAATTGACTTGCATGATTTGTTCATGTGAATATCATTTGTTGCTTCTGAAAACTGACAAAGGTTCTCTAATTTCTGCACTTCAGAACCATGCTGCTTGTAAGCTAAATGCTTGAAACAGTTTTCTATTGTAGGACAAAGAGGTGGAACGTCACTGTCAACTTCAGGAAATAACACCTGGTTAGTATCCTTGTCCGGAACTACCGGAAATCTGTTTGCTGTTTCTGAAATCTGATAAAAGTTAACAGATTTCTCCACTTCACAATCATGTTGGTTGTCAGCTATATGGTTGAAACAGTTTTCAGTTGCAGGACAGAGAGGAATATAGTCCATGTCAACTTCAGGACATAACTCCTGGTTAGTATCCTTGTCAGAAACTACTGTAACTCTGTCTGCTGTTTCTGGAATCTGATAAAGGTTCTCCAGTATCTCTGCTTCAGGATTATGCTGCTTGTCAGCTAAGGGATTGAAACAGTTTCCCATTGTAGGACAATGAGAAGGAAGGTCACTGTGACCTTCAGTAAATAACTCCTGGTTAGTATCTTTGTTAGGTATTCTGTCACCGATGCAATCATCTTCAGAATCAGAAGACATTACAACATCAAGTTTCCTCCGAAATTTTCGCCTAGAAAAAGCTACTGGGCTTCCCGAGGAACTGGGAAACTCACAAGTAGAACCATGTCTAGCTTTGACCTCATTGCAATCATCAGCATAGCAATTTAAGTCTAACATTGCTTCCTTTTTGGCCTCTATACTGTCTAAAGTCTTATTATGCCTCTCCAGATCATTCTGCGTAAGTGTACTAGAAACTTTTTCTTCCTCCATTGTAGTACCATTTTCTTCCAACTTGGACAATGTATTGGTGATCTCTTTCTCAACAAGCTCAGATAACTGAGAAGGGGAACCCCAAGGTATTATCTTTGGCAGTATCTGATGGCTAGCATCAAGATCAAATAGCAGCGGACTGCATGTTGTCAGCACTCTATCTGCACAATCAAAGGAATGATGTTAACATTACAAAAATCCTCTCAAACTGAACCCATTGGCAATGAGTTTAAAGAAAGCATTTTGAAGCACAAAATTCTTCCTTTAAAATGAATTACTCCCTCTGTCCCAATACAAATGTCCATTATACTTAATTTAGCTGTCCAAAAATAAGTGTTGACTTTCCTTTTTCGGTTAGTGAATTATACATGAATTACCAATAATATCTCTATGATAAATTAGTTATAACTAGTTGACTTAGTTGCAACAAATGCACGTGGGGGCACATGATAGAAGAAAGTCATACACTAACAATATTATAATTTTTTTGCAAAGGGCATAAGACATAGTTTTATAATTTTAAAGTAGATTTTGTGTGACTAACCTCTTCCATTTACATGACCATTGCACCAGAACTGAAGATGCATAATGGTTTTACGAATATCGCCATGATAAAATCCAACTAATCGCTCTATTAACTGAGGTTGAATGTTGGCTTTCTCTAAAGCACAGATCTACAGATAGAGCAACAAACAAAATGAACTCAATAGAGCACAAATGCACACTGTAGGGTGCTTGTAAAAAATGAAGACTTAGAATAATGTACCATAAATAGACGCTGAAGCAGTTCTTTTACTGAAGGCATAGTGAAACACACTTGCAGCCTTTCCAACTTGTCTGGCAGGATAGGACTGTTATCTGGGATTAATATGATATAAGAGTTAAATTAATAAATTCTAGAGAAAATATCTGAACACTTTAGATATCTTGCAACAAGGAAATATGATAACCAGAAAATCCCTTACTATTGCTAGTCAATACAATGGGTCCTTTCGCTGCCTCAGCAATATGCTGTATTGAAGCAATAAAACCACGATCTTCAGGAAGAATGACATCCACGTCCTCAATGAGAAGCAATAATTTAGTGTCACCTTGGCTACAGGCAGTTCCAGTCTCCTTACAGACAAATTCCCCAGATGTCCCAGTGGCATCTTGAGGACCTTCATCATCTGGTATGGGTATTATTTCAACTACCTCATTGTCAACCGCTTGTTCTGATATACCATTGGGTAAAGCTGGAGAAATTTTCATATTATGGTTTTTATGAGTTTCAGTAGAATCTTTCACTGACCTGAAGAAAAAAGGTGTGGTGTAGGTTAGATGAACATTTAATAGACTAAGAGATAATGATTAATTTTTGTTGATCCTTAATTGATTATTGATCAACAGCATGGGAAAAAAAAAAAGAATGCAGGCTTTCCAATACAGTATGACGAACCAGTTAAGCATATTGGATCTCAAGCATTCTTCAAATTCATGCTTCAATACAGCTCCACTTCGCCACTGAGATGCATTGCTCTGGTGATACAGTAGATTAGATAGACTCAGAATTTAACTCGATAGGTTATTCATATGGAGTTAAACTATCAGAACACCTGAAAAGTGTATGAAATGCACTAGGATTGCTCTAAAGTATAGAGCAAAGTGCGTGCCTGGATTCTGTTTATTGCAAAACTATCACTGAAGTAACCAATAAAAGCTGTGCCCAATTGAAGAATATTAGCACAAAACATAACTATAAACAGTCCAGTTCAAATATTCTGTTTTGATATTTTCTTAAAAAAATTCCACCATGTTAATGGTCCACAATCACCCCATCTTAAATTTTCTCAAATATATATGATGGAACAAATCTACCAAGGATGCCCACGCTAAAACTACAAGGGAGGTTCAGAACTCACAATTATGGCCATATGTAATCAAAGATCTCCAAACTTTTGACCATGAGTCCCAACATCACCTAATATAGGTAGTTCTTTTAACAATAATACATATTATATATATGATCAATGATCGGCACCCAAAATGAAAAAAATGATTCGGTAACAAGAATATAGTAACGAACAGCACCTCCAGAACTTTAAACCCTTGCTCTTTTGCGCAAGCATAGATAGCCGCAGACTTACCACTCTGCACCAAGAAAGATATACATGTTAACCACAATAACTGAAAGCAATTTCATTGAAAATATATTGAAATAATCAAAGTAGCAAGATTTTATAACCGTGCAACACGCGGTCATTTAATGCAACGACGTATAAGTATGTAACCAGTTCAGAATACATTTAAAGTTCAGTTTACCAAACTGCTTTTTATCTCCCTGAACACATGGCTCAACAATATAATTGCACATCAAGATACATCAGAATGCAGATGGCTAAAAGACTGATGAGAGGGTTAGTAGTATGTGAATTGTCAAACATGTAATAGTAGAGCAGAGAATGTTTTGCATTTTGCAGTAAATATTAAATTAGAAGAAAAATGCAGGAGGTGGAACATCAACTGCCAAAAGTAAAGTAAAACCTAACAAAAGTGCTAATAATAAACCAATTTAACCATAACTATATGGTAAAAAAACATTACAAAAATTATCCAAGAAACACTACTACAAAATGGAGAAGAAACTAATGGTATGGTATGTACTAGATTACTACAACATGCATACATATAACAAAAATTCAGTATAAAACTCAACTTATGTTAAATTTCCATAAACGAGCTACATATAATGACTTGAGCTTCCACTACTAAAAGGTCAACCTTGTTAATAGGGTTTCACTTGCACCATTATATGTATCTGATGTGGAATTTATTACCCACTTCAACACTCTCTAATATA
>JAYMTE010000943.1:0-15079 GCA_036897545.1 Pelargonium fulgidum
TTCAAAAAAATTCTCTAACTCTTTAAAATTTTATATTATTTTACCAACATAAAAAAGTAAATTGAATTGGATAAATTTGTAATAAATATTTACCATCCGGTTCGTTGCACGGGATGTTTTACTAGTATTACATTAGTAATGATTTGCCTCAAATAAGTTGATGTATTTACAATGTTTAGGAAGAAGAGGCCAAAGCACAGGCCCATTGGGTCAGCCCACTACGGCCCAATGTCTGTCCTTATTCAGTTCAGCTGACGCACATTTGTTTTGACGGAAGACATAGAGAAGTGTAGAAGAAACTGAAGAAGCCTAAGAACACGTACAAATAAATAATCGCATCATTTTCATTTCTTAATTCGCTATCTCTTTCATCTATTATATAAAATATACATTTTGTTCCCAGTTCGGACACCGGAGAAGAGGGAAAAATAAGAAAAAGAAAGTGGGCAAATAGCCAGAGAATACGCTACAATCTGCCAAAACCATCATCGAAACCGCCTCAGAGCTGATCCATCTCTCTCGCGATCGTCTTAGGGTTTTCGATTTTCTCGCTGCTTCTTCCTTCTATGGACTCTACGCCCTTTCACGATGCCAACATCTACCATTTGCTCGAGACCAGGCTCATCGACGTCCGCCATGTACTTGCGCTCTTTTGTTTTTTGTTTTTCTTCATCATCATCATTTTCAATCTTTATACGGAGCTCATTTGTTCATCTGTTTATGTAATCTTGTATGTCACTTGTGTGTAAAATTGATTATTCTTTTGGTTTTTCTTGGTGCTGATGATTGGACTCTGTTGATGCATGTGAAGTTGTTGTGCTTCTCTTTTCTTGGAGTTGAATTGTGAAATGTTGGGGTTTGATTACCGGCTTAGTGTGTTATTGTTCAGTTGGAGTTGATTCTGACTATAATCTCTATGTTCGGGAGGCAGAGATGGCTGTGAATTTTGAGGGGAAACCTAGGGATGGGTGAGTGAGAAGGTGTTTAGAGCTGTTTTACATTTGATTGTGGACAGATAGTGTTGAAAGTTATCTCTAGAGAGTGGTCATGGTTGGGTGGTTAAGGCTAGGAAGACAACTTTTGGTTTATCAGTGCTTAAAAAAATGGAGGCTGGAAAATGAGATTGAATTTATCTCGGAAGCTATTTATCTGATTGTGAACGTATACATTGTATATACTCTGAGAGACCTGCTTAAAAACTTGAGAAAATTCTGAAATGTGAATGCTGCAAGAGAAGTATAGCTAAGAAATTAGATGTCACGACTTTTTATCTATACACGCTGCTCTCTCAGATTTTTAAACTGGTGTAATGAAATTTATTAATTGCATATTTTTTGTTGGAAAAGTGTGGTTTGTTATGTTTGACTCATATTTGGCAAAATAGGTGCTTATTTTGTTATGTATGCGGTTACTTGGGTTAGCAAAGATATTTTTTATTTTATTATTTTTTTTAAGCTTATTCTATGACTAATTGTTTGTGCTGTCTGTGATATGTAAGGGATTTTTTGTGGCATTTGTACAGGATGTTAATCATAGGATGCAAATGCATTCATCTTTGATACGCAGGCTCTCCCAAGAAAGAGAACTGGAGGTTAGTATGGTGGATTAGTTAGATATACTATCTATATGAGTTCATTTCTATTGTCTGTACAATCATGCACTCTATATTTTCATATTTTTATTTTTTTAAACTTAAACAGGTCATGAAAAATGATTTAGAGAATGGGAAATTAAGTATTTCTCTGGTTCTCCAATATGAACTTTGGAAGTTTAAAGCATCATTGATAGTGTTGCGCTGATGTTTTAGACTTTGGTTTGAGTTAATTTTCTGTATGAAACTACATTGCTAATTTAAATGATTTATCATTACCAGCTATTCGTTTACAGTTGGATTTATTCACCATGGACCAATTTTTCCCTTTGCTGGGTAGTGGATACTTTAGTCATTTGACATTCTTGCATCTTTAACTGCTTAATTTCTTTTGTTTTTCTTCTTAATATTCTTCTATACAGGGTCACAGTGGTTGTGTGAATACTGTGGCATGGAACTCCAACGGCTCATTATTGATATCTGGTTCAGATGACACGCGGGTATGATACTTCTATATATGATATCTTTATGAATGATTATTCGTACGTATGCTGTTTTTGTTTTTTCCACTGAAGTATGTAATAATTTAGATCTTAAATTAGTAATGTGATTGTAAACTGCAATTTTAAAAAAAGAAAGAGATTTTGGAGGTATCATATCAGCTCACATGAGGTCACACACTTATAGTTCATACCTCTAATAATTAGATATAGGCTTTTATGTTTTATAAACATACACATACACATACACATACACATACACATATCTGTTGTTTGTGCTTTGCATGTCAGTTCTATTTCCAATCATGCACTTAATAATCATGTTATATCACTGATATTTTGATTTAAGCTTTTATGAATACACATATATTGATTGAGATTTTTGATATTGATAGTAATAATGAATCGTTGTTTTCTTTATCATGCCAGACAGGAATATGTGGCCTATGGTGTGTGCTTAAGGACTTTAGTTGTGACATGAGATAATTTATTTTATAGCAGGATTTGTGTATTAATATTTTCTATCTCATGCTTGGCTGAAATATTATAGCTGCCTAAGGATGGCTAATTCCTTTTGTAACTTGGACCCCTGCATATGTTAGAACGAATTTGTTGGTGTTGTATGTGTATACATGCTCTGAATATGCTAAAATCTCTGCTTAGTATATTCAATTTACTCTTTTGTTGAGTTGACTAAGCTGATATTATCTGGGAATGTCCATGTAATACCTTATGGGTATTTTTTATTGCAATAAAATCGGGATAACTGCTTACATGTATAGCGGGATCTTAAAATTTGGGCAATAATATTGTTACTGCATTACTTTTTTTTCAGGTAAACATATGGAGCTATTCAAGTCGAAAGCTTTTGCACTCTATTGACAGTGGACACTCTGCAAATATATTCTGTACAAAATTCATGCCTGAAACTGCAGATGACCTTGTTATATCCGGAGCTGGAGATGCAGAAGTAACATTACGAATGATTGATGTTTTCATATACAAACATAGTTCAACATTAGTAAATTGAACTTAATGATTTTCTTGCAGGTCCGGTTGTTTAACTTATCTCGCTTAAGCGGGAGGGAATCAGATGAAAATGCTATACCTCCATCAGCACTCTTTCAGTGTCACACAAGAAGAGTAAAAAAGTTAGCTGTAAGATCTTACTGCATTAAGTAGCTTAGAACTGGGTTGATTTGATGGACAAATAAATAAACTTAATTTCAGTTGGAACTTGGAACTTGGTGTGGCAAATACCAAAATTCATTTACCTTTATTTGCTTCTCATAAAATCTACCTGTTGTCTATTTCAGGTTGAAGTTGGAAATCCCAATGTGGTATGGAGTGCAAGTGAAGATGGGACATTGAGGCAGCATGACATTCGGGAGAGTTCTACTTGTCCTCCAGCTGGATCTTCTCACCAAGAATGTCGCAGTGTGTTAGTATGTGCTGTAATTTGATGTGGTTATATATAATTTATTCAGTTTAAATGCATATTCCAGGTTTCCACTTCGTTTGCATGGAAACTTTGTTTTCTGTTGTTCTTGAAGATTTGCCAACCAGCTTATTAACGAGCCATGAAAGTTTTATTGTTGTTGGGTTGATGCTATCTTTGACATTGGTAGGAAAGATTCAGAGAACCATTACAAGCCTCCCACCTGTTTTTAGTAATGCAAGACAGTATTGTTCTGTGTGTGTAACATGTAACTGAGTACTTATGATAAAGACAGTTATGTTTCGTCATCCCTACAATACTTGGAAATCAACATGCTTGGCTGGTACATCTGTTGAAAACTCACATACATTAGGGGGTGGTGGGGATGGGGAGTCTAGTTATTCGAGTACTCTTATGCACCAGTTTTAGTCTTGCAAGATTTTATTTGATTAAATTAGGATTGTGTTCGATATGATTGTAAAATATTCTTCCCTTTGTAGTTGATTGTGAGCTGAAAATTTTCAGCTCCATTTTTACCTAGTGCACTGAAGTTGTCCAGGTGAATTTGAGTAAAAAGATGTGTTGTTTGCTTCCATTGCTAATATTAAGATCTGGATCTATCTTCATTTATTTATTCATGTTTATGTTATAAGAAATCTTAATGTGTTTGGTCCTGCTTTGAAACTCATGTTTCCCGCTTTGGCCTTTTCAGAAGTAGTACCTCATAAATGTGATGAAAAAAACTAGCTCCCTGGAATTTGTTGTCATTTTTTTTTTCTTTCTAATTTTGAATATTATATTTGTTTCCCATAAAAGAAGAAGTGAATCTAAATGAATGTCCTAAGTGGATTTGATTCAGTCTCGATAATTATTCATTGTTAATAATGGTTAATCTTTCTCCGACCCGAAAGCCTAAGCTAATAGGTGGAGGGGCCCAACTAGTGTATTTAGAGGTTACAATCTCCAAATTTATACAATGTGGGCACATCAACACTCCCCCTCACTTACAAATAATGCACGCGGGGGCCAACTATAGCCCTGCATGTGGAGTGGTAGACTAAGATCACAGGCTTATATCAAAATTTGTTCTTATACCATGTTAACTATCTCCAGTCCAAAAGTTTAAGCTAATAGTTGGATGACCCCACTAGTGTTGCAATCTCCATATGTAATCAATGCGAGACACATCAACAATAATTATATTATATGGTCAAAACATGAACAAATTTCTCCCTGTTTTTTATGCTATCTGAGTAAGCTTTATTCTTAGACTATTCTTTTCCTACGGCGTTTTCGTACTGACAGTTATTCTTAATGACAGCTTGACTTGCGATGTGGAGCAAAGAGGTCCCTGGCTGACCCTCCTAAACATTCTCTTGCTCTAAAATCTTGTGATATAAGTACCACTAGGCCTCATTTGCTATTAGTTGGTGGGAGGTACTTTGTTGTAGTTTATGCTGTGTAAACTTTATTACTCTCATTTTCCTTTTGATAAATATCTAATTGTTGATTTGACTGTTTGCAGTGATGCATTTGCTCGTTTATATGATAGAAGGATGCTGCCTCCGCTAACCTCTTGCCGTAGAAGGATGTCACCACCTCCTTGTGTTAACTATTTCTGCCCAATTCATCTCTCTGATCGTGTTAGTTTTGAACTTATATACATTCTGCTTCAATATTATTCTCATTGTGCTTAATCAGTAATCACGACTCTTTTGCTCACAGTTGTAAACTTTGTTGCATTCTTTGTTCAGGGACGTTCAAGCTTGCATTTAACACATGTTACATTTAGCCCAAATGGGGAAGAGGTTCTCATCAGTTATAGTGGAGAGCATGTGTACCTAATGAATGTAGACCATGGTATGTTTATCAAGCTTGATTCCTTAGTTACTCACCATCTATAGGTCTCACTATTGCGGTCCCTCAATTCACAGTACTCTCTTTATACAAAACTAGTAAATGGACTTCATTTGGAAAATAATATATTTCACTTGAAACAAAAATCAACGTCCTGACACGCGTGCAACAAATTTAAGTTCTGCCAATGTGCTTAAAAATAAAGTTTTTTTTTTTTTTAAAAGTATTCTTACCATTATCATGCACCCTCTGACCCTCATTTGCACGAGGATTGTGCCCTATTTTCATTTTTCTAAACGTTGCTGTCTTGTTGATGCTTGACGAATTTGCTGCATGACGAATTTGCTGCACGAGCACTGTGGTCTGAGAATGTGGAGCTGTATGATGTTTCAGTTCACTCAATTTTGCCGTAATTATATACAAATATCTAAATATGAACAATAATGTGAGCATGTACACAGCTGACTGAAATATTAAGTAGCTATGCTACTCCATTCGGAGAAGAACAAGTTTAAAGAAATTTTTAGGTAATGATTTTCTTCAAGATAGTATGATGCAATTTTTATACCAAAGAACACTAAGTAAAACTCAGAGGAACAGAGGATTTTGAGGCCTAGATCTTACCTTTCTTGTCGTTAGTTTCCTTCACAACAGCAATATCAGCCAATTTTTCGAAAACTTTCACTCGTCCAGAATTATCAGGACTGCTTTTCTAGTTTGAAGTGGCTCACAATCAATCCCCAGTCCATTATTGGAAGATCCAAATTGCACATTGTGGACAGCGCTTTTCAACTTTGTCAGTGCTGTTCTGCATCAGGACACTTTAAATGTCCAACATAAATGTGATTCAGGCTGTTAATACTTATGTGAAGATAGTTATCATCACTTTGGCATTGAATTGATGAATCATGATGTTAGATTATGCATGACGCTCATCGAAACATGCCTTTGAGAAACTTACTGTTGTTCGTGTCTTTAGCTTTATGCTCCAAATATTCTTTGGGCTGGTGTCACCGGCAAAATTAATAAGCTGGTAATATTATATTGTTTTTGCTGTTATCATTAGGTGGGAGTTCTGTGCAATACACTTCCGGAGATGCTTCAAAGATGATGAGCTTTACTCCTATACTTAATGGTGCGGAATCACACCTTCCAGCACCTGATCCCTTTCAAGACAATCTGCATATGAAATCCAGCATTGCTGCAAGGGTATGCATTTTTGCATCTAGTTATATTTTGGCAACCTTGATACTCTAAAAGTTTGGCTTGAACTTGTTTATTGGTGTAAAATGAGGATGGACACGGTTTTCATGCGCTCATTTTGCCCTTTTCTAACTCTGCCGCTACAGCATGACAAGTGCAGGAAATTACTTCAAATTGCAGAAAAATCTTTGAAAGAAGGAGCTAATTATTATTATGCAATTGAGGCATGCAATGAAATTTTGGATGGACATGGCTTTGAAATTGGCCGTGCATTGCGGCATGAATGTCTCTGCACACGTGCTGCCTTACTACTGAAGGTTCTTTATGAGCCATTTTAATTGAATCACACACCGGTATAACTTATTTGAGCTAGAATAATGCCAATATGTTAAATTCTTTCTTTTTTTTCAGAGGAAATGGAAAAATGATGCTTATATGGCCATTAGAGATTGCCACAATGCTCGAAAAATTGACGATTCTTCCTTTAGACCACTTTACTACATATCTGAAGCTTTGTCACAGGTAAATTCATGATACTTATTGCAGTTGATGTACTAATTGATCTGAAGTCTCTAGGGAAACCCAACTGGTTAACACCTATGCTTTATTTTACAATTATTCACTACACAACGTATCCCTTGGGTTTTGGAGCAAATCAGAAGAACTTTATGACACGACAGAAATGTACTAACAGTCAATACTCAATTCAGTAAACTAATGGCCAACAAAGCAAAGAAAGAAGAAATAATCAACTTACAATTTGGACAGTGCAGAAGCTGTTTGGACAGTGAATGACTTAACCAACCCAACAAATCCACTAACAAGTTCCAGCTGCTCCTGATAGTAGTAACTGTTCATTTTACAAATGTGAAGTTAACCACAACTTGACAAACAAGTTGGACACTCATCTATGATCTATCAACTTATGATTTTGTGCTGAAGTAAAGCGTAAGATGGTATCAAAGCTGGTTTAGCCTTTGGTCTATGTGTGACCCATATGTGTTGTCTCCTTTTTAATTTTTGGTTCACGTGATAGGCACTGCATGTGACTGTGAGAGGGAATGTCGAAATATCCTACATTAAAAGAATGGGAAATTACTAACCCCTTGATACGCTAGTTGGGATCTCTGCCTCCCAACTTAATCTCTTAGTAGGACTAAAGTTTTAACTGTAACAACAAAGAAACAGCATCAACAACCCAGTAGAGAAACAAGCCTGGTAGGGAAAGAATGTATTGGTAAGGCATCTTGCTAGGATAACTCAATTGTTCATGTTTTAGGTCTTGATAGACTTACCAAATTTAATCTTGGATGAAATTTTTGCTTACATAAGATGCTTACTGAGCTTTAAAATCCGGAATGGATAATTTTTTTTTTGTTAAATGTTGATCCATGGCATCGAATGTGGAGCGCCAGAACTTGCTTATAATTTATACTGGTCTAGATGCTTACATAGAATGCTAAAAGAATATGTAGATTTCTTTTGTGGATACTAAATGACTATTAGGAAATGCCTAGTCATCAAGGCATGCAAATTTTACAACATTGACATGTTTTTTCATATCGTGCTTCTCTCGTTAGTTACTGATTATCATTTTGATACAGTTGGGTAAACACAAAGAAGCTCTGGACTTTGCATTTGCTGCTCAATGTTTGGCCCCATCCAATACGGAAGTGGCAGAAGCAGTGGATAACATAAAAAGGCATCTTGCTGCTGGTTTGTGCCTTTATAACTATGTAGTCTTTTGTTGATAATTTACAATGATGTTATCAGTGCATGGATGGTGGTTGATGGTGTAATGCAACATTTTATACTTTGAGCCACTTGTTACAATTCGAACTGTCATTATCATCATCTTTGTTGCAATGCCCTGTGTCTGGGTAGGGAGGATAGGGAGTTAGGAGAAAGGAAGACTAAGATCCACACTAAACAGTTTTGACACTCAACTGTCTATCCTCCTTACGAACTGCTCTCTTGACGTCAAACCTTTTCAGCTGTTATGCACGCTTTCTGCTTGAATAAACTTCTGATGTAGTACCTTGTCTGCATAATAATATATAACTTTTCAAAAACAAGGTTAACAGTTTCAAGTAAAATCAATGTATAGTTGCTTGATAAATATACCATCATTTGGTCTGACCTAGTATTTTTAAATTACCAGTGCATCATGCTTGAGAGTTGAGAGTCGGCACAGCTGGTTTGTATTTTGTGTTGTATCCATATGTACCTACCTTCTGGCATCTCTCTCTCCCTCTCTCATTTCCCTAGTATTGCGTTATGGCAGTAATTGATATTTCTTCTGTTCAACTAAGGCCAACAGCATCCACATTTTTATTAAAATTTAGGATACTATCATCTATTTAATCGACAAGATCATACTGTAGAAATAATTCCATATGTAGTATATAATTCTTAATGCCTTTAGTTATACTGCTTTGCATCTGACTGTATTGTTGCATTAAATAGCTGAAGCTGAAAAAAGTAATAAGGCGAATGATGGAGCTCCAAGATCTGAATCCCGGACTGGAAGAGTGTTATCATTGAGTGATATCCTCTACCGTTCAGAAGCTAACAGTGATGGTTCACAAGATGGTCCTAGATCTGAGAGAGAGGATTCTGATTATGATGAGGAATTGGAGTTGGATTTCGAAACTTCAGTTTCTGGCGATGAAGGGCGTGAGGTTGATTCCAACTTTCTACATGGAAGTTTAAATCTGAGAATTCACCGGAGAGGTGATTCAGCTAAAGCGACTGGTGGTTCAAATGGCTCTTCTGGATCTCCTTCATCGTCATCACAAAATGAAAGAACACCTTACCAGGTTTACATCTAAACATTTGGCAGAATGTATCTTGTTTTCAAGTTCATGATAGTCAGAGACATGTTTGATTTATTTAGTGGAAGGAAATAGTGGTCATTATAGCTCTGCATATTCCCCCTTTGCATTGTAGCTGTCCTCTAATATTATATGCAACAAGTTGGTGAACATTTCTGGAAATGAATTGTTCTATAGAAAGCTTGCCTAGAAGATGGTAATGAATATATGCATTTAAAGATACATGAATGATTTATAAAAAGCTTAGTTTGCCTTGTTTATTTTTGGTACTCTGTTTTCTCTCCATGCAAGGTATTATTCATTCAAGTATCTTGTGTTACCATCTAAGTTATTCTTTTTTTTTAAAATAATTATTTTTCATTCTCTTATCTGTGTTGCAGCCTGAGACGGTCATTGATATGAAACAGAGATATGTTGGCCATTGTAATATTGGAACTGACATAAAGCAAGCCAGTTTTCTTGGTCAAAAAGGTATTATTGCTGTCTTTGTTGTAAGCTTGTGTGTATATTTCCAACAAGTTTGTTAACTTAAAGAACATGCAATAATGTTTGATATTAAAGAAAAACTTTGCGTTGCTTTCATCTTAATATATATCTAGTTTTGGATGATATCATCTAGATGAATTCACAGTGATGCTTCTGTTATTTCAAGTCATGACATGAGATTTGCATGTTATGCCACATAAATCTTGGCCCTAACCCCTGTGATAACGACATAGGTGTGACTTGGTCTCCAACACTAACTTAGCTACCATAATCTGTCTGTGGAACATTTTTAAGATCTCAGCTTTGGATATTTACCCGCCTTCCCTTAATGGCTTAATTAACTATAGATGCCTCTCAGGATTGCTTGAAATGGCCTAATCTGTAAACCTGAATGTCTTAGACCTTGGAATTAGGATTGCTTAAGACTAAGATGTATGTAAGCCTCTTCAGTGTAGGTAGATGAAAGACTAGATTGCATATAACCAGCATGGGTTGTTTTGATTGCACAACATTTGAAGAACTGTCATCTTTTGTTCTTAATTAGATGGTATCTAAGCTGGATGTACTGAAATCCATGTCGTAAATTTATCATTTGGGTTGTGTTCTTGTGTAACTGAAATATAATTGAAACCTTGCTGTTTCTGTTCAACAAGCCAAAGCTTGATTGCATTGCAGTACCAAACTATACCAATTCCTTGGGGTAGGGTTCACATGAAGTTGTGTGTATGGTTTGGTATATTTCCAGCATGTATTGATGCATATGTTTACTAGATTTGGTAATTAGACAAGATATTATGATTGCATGCTATGATTTAATGTATTTTGGCATTTATGCTTACAGGAAAGGTCCTGTGGTCTTGATATATTGTAACAGTGTTGTCTGTTTGTTGTTTGCAGGTGAATATGTTGCCAGTGGAAGTGATGATGGTAGATGGTTCATCTGGGAAAAGCAAACTGGGAGACTGATAAAAATGCTTCTTGGAGATGAAGCTGGTAATTTCTTCTCCCTACATAAGGTTTTGGCTTCATATCAGATGCCTTGCCTGATGAGTTGTTTCTTGATGTCTTCCCACAGTTGTGAACTGTGTGCAGTGCCATCCTTTTGATAGTGTTGTGGCAACCAGTGGGATAGATAGCACAATAAAGGTAGTGTTTTTTGGGATATATTTTATCTGTGTGCAGTAATTGGGTATGAATTCTTAATTATTGGGGATGCTATGTGTCAGATATGGACTCCAAGTGCTTCAGTACCGTCCATTGTGGCTGGTGGAGCAGCAGGACCAGAAACTGCTGATGTGTTGGATGCAATGGAGAGCAATGAGCGTAGGTTATGCCGTAATCGGGAAGCTATCCTGTAAGTGTTAAGAGATATTACTGCAACACATGGGCTTGTTATATTAAGCTCTCTCTCTCTTGCACTTTGATTTGTCTCCATATTTTGTTCATGTGTGCAAAAACAACTCATTTCAGCAAAGCCTTTGTCCCACCTTTACACATTTACTGCGCCATTAATTCATTTTAACTTTTATGGGTACACATCCTATTATGGATTCTCTTGCTATTTCAACCTGGGCCTTTTCCCCCCAAAATCTCTGCCCCTGGAACACCATCATTTACACATGACATACTACAAACCATATGCATCCCAAGCTATGTTGTCAATATTACCTTCAGTTCTTTGGCTTAACACTGTTATGTATTCAAGGTTAAATGATTTTATGAGCAGGCCCCTTGAACTGGTTCGGATGCATGAGTTTACCGAAGGAACCTTGCATCCATTTGAGTGCGCACAGAGTTAATTAGGGTTTACAAATATGCAGGTAACTGATACACACACTATGTGGCTTCATAGAATAGTTGTATTATTGTTGAGGGTTTACTTGCTATGCTTTTCTGTGATTGCAGCAGATAAAATGTGGGGAATGATAAGTTTTGGTATGCAAAAGCTGAGGAATCGAGATTGAAAGTAAGTAGAAAAGGTGATTGACCATGTAAATTGAATGTTGTTTGGTCAGAAAATAAGTTGAGTTGAAAATGAAATAAAGCAGAATGAGTAGTGTGTAGTGTAGGGCTTATTACAGTAATGAATGAATCAAACGCTTCCTAGTGGTTGTGGTTGTGTTAGTAGAAAGTTGAGGAGAAGAAATTGTTGTACTGAACTGTACTGTACAGTGAACTGAGAATGGTCCCATATCATTTTGGGATTTTAATGTCAAATATTTTAGTGGGTAGCTAATTACAATTGCATGCATCATTTTACCTACAGTTGGTCCTGTTGTGTTTGCTACGGTGGATATATTGTATGGGATTCTGAGAATATAATAGTAATTTTTGTACTAGAAAAGAAAATCTAAAGTATTGTGCACGAGGACAGAGAGGCACATTATTATGTACATGAGCTGATACGTCATGCATGAGATGAAACATCTGGACATTATAATAAGCACATTTGAAAAGTGTATGGATGTCTGCTATGCCCATGTATGTATATAGAGTAGAAGCTAATAAATAAATAACATGTGCATGTGCATGCAATCGGCGCCACCGCTTATTTCAATTGGCTTGTGTCCCATTGTAATCACCATAACTTTTGATCCCACGCCTTCTTTTTCCCCCTTCTTGAGAACAAGTACTCCCAACCTCGTATTAGGAATCATGGCTTGGCTAAAAACATCAAAACTATGACAAGGAAAGAGAAGCAAAAACAAAAGAATGAGAAGAACCTGCCGTATGCTTTAATAATTGAGTGATCCTCTGTTCAAAAGCGACTTATTCATTTTCTTAAACTTTTGTCTCAATAATATTTTTTATTGGATCAGACTGAAATTTTATGGCCAATGGTTGGAACGAAAAATCACGAGTCAAATATGAGTGATTGTGTTCAAGCACCTTTTTGTACGTGGCTTTGATGAGATTGAACCTAGGGGTTGTCGTGCATGCCTATCTTGTCTTAATTCATAAGAGGCCTTGCCCATTTTATCTTTTCCCTCATGGCGGTGGCGCGTTATGCTCTTTCTAGTATCTTTTCAGCATTTGTGCGATCATGTCATTCTGAACTCTCATCTCAAGTCTTTGGTTCCTCATCTAGAAAGGTTGTTGTGATGGCTCATTTGTTACCGGATCACATTCATTAACCACCTTTCCGTGCAGATGGCTGAGCTTATAGGGTTGTTGGTAGATGGTTGGGTAATTTTCTCTTTTTTCTGATTTTTGTCCATGGTAAATGTTTTAAATTTCATAAACAGTACCTAAATTAAAAAAAATTGGGTAGCAGTAGTATTATTATGAATAGTTTTGGGGCAGACCAAAACGTAGTTATCAGACACGCCAGCCCACACCGATAACCCAAAAACGTAAAGAGAGAGAAACACACACACACACACATGATCCAAAAAGTCATATTATCATTAATGTATTGCAATAAATCACCGTCCATCGTCTTCCTTCGCTTTTCTCTCTTCCTCTCCATCTTCCTCTTCTTCTCCTTCTTCTTCTGTGTTTGTCTGTAACTGTGGCCTCCATCGCCACCATGACCACAATCGGCAAAGCAAACCTAGCGCCACCTGCCTTTCAGCAACAGCAAGCGGGACACGAGTGCTGCATGTGCGGCGATTACGGCTTGTCCTGCGAGCTCTTCCAGTGCTCTCTCTGCCTTTTCAGATCTCAACACAGGTTGATTTTGCTTTCTCAATTTCAATCTCCGATTTCCTGTTCTAATTGTTCCAATTTGCAGATACTGTAGCAATCTGTACCCCAAAGCAGAGTCGTACACATTGTGCAATTGGTGCCTCCACGATTCCGACAAGCCGCCGCCTCACAACTCCTCCAATTCGTCGTCGTCCTGCAAAAACAGCAGCGGCGACGACGACAGCACCACCAGCAACAAGCACCTAGGAAAGCCCCTTAGGGGAGGTCATTTGCAGATCAAAAAATTGCCGGTTAGGTCGCCCGAGGGATCTCCGTCTCCGTCTCCTTCGCCGCGGAAGAGGATCATCACCAACGGCCGTCTGGAGGAGATTCGGAGGACCAAATCGGAGGAGATTGCGAAAAATAACAAGAACAATGGAAATGGCTCCACCACCACAACCACCAAACAGCAGGTGTTTAAGAACAAGGTGAGAAGATACAAGCTTTTGGATGAAGTTTCTAGCTAGGCTACTACTTCATCTTGTTTATATATACAAGTATATATATATATATATATTGCTATATGGCTATAGTTATGATAATAATTGTTGTTGCTTGCTTGCTTGCTTGCTTGCTAGTATATATTATCTAAATCAACAAGATACAGTCCCAGCCAAAGACTAAAAATGAAATGAAATGGTGTTTTTGTTTCCTGTATGTATGTGTTTGTGAGGCCAGAAAGTAAAATTGAGTTGAGTGTATCTTGAGGTTCAAATTGGCAAATAGAATGTCACTGTTGTCTAGCATACATGGTACCATCTCAGTATTATAATATTAATATTGTGCTCTTTACTCTTCTGTTCTGTGTTGTTGTTCAATGCATTCACCTACCTATTCACTGTTGTCTTCAATCCAACTCATCATAACTTCATAAACATATACTAGTATTTATCTTTGGTAGGAGGTGGAACATCCTTATGGAATTGAAGCACATAACATATTTGAGAAAAATGATTTTTGTCTTGATTTACTGATATCATCGCATCACTTAACATCCATACCTGACTCAATAAATTTGTGGGCGCGGAGCCCTGGTCCGGATACTTCTCGTTTGTTCTTGGCTGAGATTCTGGCCACTTTTAACACTCTTTAACATATTTTCTTTTATGCATTCTTTTGGTTACTTTTTCTAGCCAGCTACCAGGATGATAAAAATTGAACTTATGTTCATGAGTATTATGATTTGGTGTATGTTTGGTGTGTATAAGAAATTTGATATATAATAAATTTCAAATGATAGTGTAAAATAATTAAAAAAAATATTTTTTCATGTATATTTTTTTACGTGTATTTGATATTATTAATGAAAATGTTTTGGGATAAGAAATGTATAAGTTTCAATATTTTAATAAATTTATTACAAGTATGAATATTTTTATATATTTCATTAATTATCATACAATTTTTTTTTGGAAAAGTATTTTTTCATGTATGTTTTTTATATGTATTTTACATGTATAATTGATGTTATTAATGAAAATGT